>SNQJ01S0141590.1:0-24662 GCA_010110895.2 Picea sitchensis | reverse complement strand
CATAAGAATAGAAGATTACCCCTGGGAGTTAACCTAACTCAATAGAGAATTAGAAGGAAAAGTATAAGTAAGAGGCTTGGGTGCACCTATTACTCATTCTGGTTTTGGATTAGCATTTGCTATTGCTCTTGAGCATTCAGTTTCGGGGTTTTGTTGTACAAACCCTCGTGAGAAACTCAGTGGTGAAATATCCACTCACCTTGTTCCGCAGATTGGTCTCAGGGATGAAAGACTCCTCCACACCATTCTAGTCTCAGCCCATCTCCATATAGCACTTCAGAAGGTAGCAAGTCGTATTGTTCTTGTGTTTCCATCAAGGGCGCACCATCATCTGGAGGGAGGTTCGATCCAACTTATCCTGAGGGCCTGAGGCCATTCCGACAGTTGGGTTTTGTTTGCAGGGGCATGACCATCAATTTGAGGGTTTTTCTGGAGGGTTATCATCATTCTACATTTGTCTGCAGATTGGGATGTCTTGGAGCCATAGGGGACGTCCTGTAAATCAGTAAAAATTAGATCTAGGGAGATCTGCTTGAGATCTAAGTCCGAAACTTCTCCCATGGGATTCTCATAGCCCGATCTATATTCTTGGAGAGTTTCAGATCATTTGGAGGCCTCCTTCATCAGGGCCTAACCAGCTAGGGTTTCATTCATCCAGTGGGGCACCCCATTCAGTGGGAAATTTAGATCTACGGGGTTTGAGAGTGGATTTCGGAATTTGGACATCTGGGTTGTCCTTACAGTTGCCTGATCTATCATTTGGCATATTTCTCAGGATGATTGGACACTTTTGGTAGCAGGGCAGGATTATTGAGGGCTTCAGCATTCTAGCAGGACGTGGCACTTTCCAGCTTGGAGGTTGAGCATTAGTACGGCTCAGATCTGCTTGATTCATTCTTCATTGTATATCCAGCCTTTAGAGGCTTATTTTGTATTGTCGGGAGCATTTTGTCGCAGCTCATATCTATTGCTTGTATGGCCATCTGAGGTTTATGCCAGATTGGCCATCTATTGTATTGATCTTACATTGCTTGTAATAAAAAGGTCAGATCTTTGCTTGTGCTTCTACATCTTGAATATATTGTGATCTCCATGTGTTGATGAATCTTCTATGCACTTAATAACTCAATAAATTATTAGTAGTTAGTGATTCCAAGAAAGAATTTGGTTTGGGATCATTACAAAATACACTTACATATCATGAAGAAATATCATAGCAAACCCTAGTTGTAAACCTTCCTTCAAGAAAAATGTCAAAAAATCCAATTAAATCCTTCCTCCAACAAGTGCGCCTCACATAAAAGACCAAATACCCAAACTAGGGTGCAAAAATCAGACCTCACAAGAGAGTGATTTGTGTCAAAATGAGCATAAAACTCCTCAATATATACTATATCATGACCTCTAATTAAATTTAGGTCATAAAAATTAGTCGACGAGGATTTAAACAAAAATCACACTATATTTACATTAATGGTTCTTTAAAACCCTAAATGAGCAAAAAGTGAGACGTCAAGCCCTCCTGAGGGAGATGTTAGGCCCTTTTGGGGCTAGTGCAGCATCTGGAAGCCAAACTTTAGCCCTCCTTGGGCTCTTCCAAGATACCACATGTGCCAACAACCCTGTCAATCTACCATAGGATCATGAAGACATCACAATCCTCCTGGTGACGTCCTGGATCATCTGGGGCAAACATTTCAGTGCAAGTGGGTGAATCCCCCTAGGCCTAGCTCAGCCAAAGTGTCCCTGATGGAACATCCTCTTCTTCTCTAGTGAAAAACCTCGGCCAAACACTATCTTGTCTCTACCCCTCTAACAGGGTCTCGACAACCATCTGATGGGCTCTTCAGCCCCATGGAGGTCCGAACTGATCATCTCCCCATGTTTACCGGTCCAAGTGGTACCTGTCCATCAGGCATGGTCCTGCACATTGAAAAATTCTCCCTCCATGGGCTCATTATTCACAGGGATCATAACAATGTCAATCACATTTCATCACTAGTATTATTAAACACATGCATGAAAACCCTAATATATCATTCAATAGCTCAAAGACGTTACAAAATCTTACAATACAAACCTGAGAAAAATGAACAAGACAACCTATTGGGCTAGTGTCCATAAGAAAAGAATATTTTCCCAAAGGTTTTGATCCAAACCATGTATATGATGTGGTGTGGTAAAGGGATTTCCAGACATATGGTAGAGTGAGAGCTAGGGATGCATTGTTTTACCCGTGGGTACCTTTGTAGAAGGCGAGTTGTACCTATCATGGATGCATTTTTTTCCAAGCCCCCTTTTTGCCTTTTATTCATCGTCTGCTCCCGTCATACTATCACCTTTTCATCTTATCTCTTTCTCATCTATCCCATTCCCCTTGTTCGAGCATTAGGATGACCTGTTTGTGGGGTTGCACCTTATATTGTGGGAAGAAGGGGCTAAAGGCCCAGAAGGTAAAAGCAGCTGGTAAAAGATAAAAGCTTAAAAATGAAACCTTGAGATGCTTCACCGAGGGATCCCCGAGAAGGAAATAAAAAGCCTCTCAGCAAGAAACAAGAGGGACCCAAGAAAAATAAACAAACAAGACCTAATTACGAGAATAGGGGGTCTCATCACGAGCAAGCCTATTATGTCTATGGGTACCTAGCAGTATGAAATTTCCATTATCTGGTTACCATGCCAGGGCAGTGAACTTTGGTTGCATGGCCAAGGGAAAGGGGGTCTCATCAACCAAGTTATACCAGATAATGACCATTAGTGTGAAGGAAAGAATAAAGGAAAGATAATGGAAATGTGACCAGGTAATGACCATTAGTGTACATCAACCAAAATCCCTCATCAATTTCATAATCCAAATCTGATTTGTAGCTCCGTAATAGACCTAGTGTATAT
This sequence comes from Picea sitchensis, assembly GCA_010110895.2. NCBI lineage: Eukaryota > Viridiplantae > Streptophyta > Pinopsida > Pinales > Pinaceae > Picea > Picea sitchensis. The sequence goes on along the minus strand of SNQJ01S0141590.1, from coordinate 21,770 downwards.
GATCACATTCCTGCAAAGTCTCACATGCCTAGTTTTGGATAAGTCAACAACCCTAACTTGAAGTAATCATAAATTTTTACCTATAATGTATAAAGATATGAAACTGATAGAAAATGTTTGTCATTGTGTTTTATGCCATTCCTCCAAGTTTCACTACTTGGAACCTCTCATAAAAGGAGTTATAGCAAAAATGGCATCCCTTACTAAATTCTGGCTTATTCTAGAGAGAAACCTTGTAGAGAATGCCCTGCATGGAATATTCGTTGAAATGATTTAAAAATGTTACAAAGAATACTAAAGACTATACCCTAACCAACACATTTTGTCTCACTAAATTTGGATCTGTTATAAATAAGTTATGATGTTTTTACCTGAAACACCTTTTTTTGACTAGTTTCAGGACTAGCCACAAACCCTATTTTGCACAGAGTGTAACTCCCAAAATACAACGACCCACAAGCTAAATTTTTTACCACCGATACTTGGATATTTTTTCTCAATGGCATAGAAATTCCAAGGTCTGATTCATTATATAAAAAATGTTAGAGAGAAAATGGTGAGATGACCTGTAAATAACATACCTTAGAAAGCACCATCAAAATAATTTATCCTTCCTTGCATTTCGGCCTTCTTTTCTTCACCTTCCCTCAAACTTTCGTCTTATATATCCTTGGTTACATATATATATTCAATATGCTCAAGTGTGATTAAGATGAGAGAGCCTTGCCTCTTATTTATACTCTCCAAGTAGCTTCCTTGAAAACATCTTCTAGGCCACTTGGCCCCACTTTCCTTATTTTAGGATTAACCCACTTCTAATTTCTCCACTAAAATTATTATTGAAATAATTTATTTTGTATTCACTTTGAATTATAATACACTCATTACTTCAATTTATTATTTACCTTTTATAATATCTTAAACCACTTTGACTACTTTGACCTTTTGGGGCTTCTAGATGACATATGAGGGTCCTCCAACTTCATAAGCCCATAACTCTCAAACCGTGAGGAGTTATGTGACGTTCCACATACCACCAGAAATGGAATGACATGTACTATCCATGTAGAATAGTATTATCTAAAAATAGATCATAACTCATACCATTATCCATCAAACAAACTTGTGTCTATTACAATACACTCATTACTTCACTTTATTATTTACCTTTTAAAATCTCGTAAACCACTTTGATTATCACTTTATTATTTACCTTTAAAATCTCTCAGAAACCACTTTGACTACTTTTGACCTTTGGGGATTCTAGATGACATATGAGGTCCTCCAACTTCAGAAGGCCATAACTCTCAACCATGAGGAGTTATGTGGACGCCCACACCACCCTGTGAATTGAATGACATGTACCATCCATAGAATAGTATTATCTGAAAATAGAGATCATAATTCATACCATTATCCATCAAACAAACTTCTGGGTCCATTACCCAAACCTAGGTATCCAACTTCTCATAACTCTCTAACCGCGAGGTTTTATGTGACGCTCCACATACCACCTGAAATGGAATGACAAGAACTATCCATGAGAGGTTTCTAACAAATTCAATGGCCCTTCATCTCATTATTCCACAATTAAGCATTGGTTATCTTACTCATTTTGCAAAGTGTCTTCCCATGAGATATTTGACCATAAGGGGACCACTTTGAGTTCATCCATCCTTACTTCTTATCAACCATGAAACAATAATGAGTCATCTTTACATCAAACAATCTTGTGTAATATTACTCAAACCTTTGTGTTGTGGGCTTTCTTCAAGGGTTGACATCAATGACAACCAAACTTAATCAACAATATCTCCCTTTGGCATTGATGGAAAACTTTGATGCAATACCTGGAATCATATCACCTACTCCTCCCTTGGAACCATGCCTCAGTCTCCTCCTCAGATTCCGGACATAAATTTTCTCACCGCGATTTGATAAATTTACTACCCCTCTAACCATGCCTTTGTCTCAGACCGAGCAAATCTCCTCCCTTGTCACAAATGGAAAGGTATATTTCCATCCGAGCAGCTCCTCCTAAACCGCCGAAATGGACTCCTTATGGTGCTTCCTCATGTACATCTAAGACATATAAGATAAGAATTCAAAAGCATTAAAAAGAATTCATTTTTGAGTAGAAATAACTCCTAGTCTTTGGCGAAGATACTCGAAGGCTTCTCTTGGAAGCGTTTTTTGTAAAGATGTTTGCCACTTCTTATTTTGTGCCCACATAATCAAATCTGATGTTATTTTCAACCCGTTCCAAGTGGATAATTGATTGTTCGTGCTTAGTCTTGGAGGCATCACCGGATTTTGAGATATGGATAGCACTTGTATTATCACAATATATTGGAATGGGCTCTTCATACTCAAACTCAGAGACTGGCTAAAGTTTGTTTCATAACTGAAAGAACCCGGTGGTACAACATGTTGGGATGAAATGGAATGGATGGATGGAGGAGGAAGGACGGACGGAGGACGGAATGGACGGAATGGAATGGATGGATGGACGGGATGGATGGATGGAGGACGGATGGATGGATGGAAGATGGAAGGACGGAGGATGGAAATGGAATGGAATGGATGGAGGACGGAAGGAGGACGAAGGATGAAAGGATGGAATGGATGGAGGCAATGGAATGGATGGATGGATGGAGGAAAGAGACGGAGGAAATGGACGGAGCCGGATGGAATGGACGGATGGACGGAATGGAATGGACGGAGTGGATGGACCGGACGGATGGATGGATGGATGGATGGACGGATGGATGAGGAGAGGATGGAAGGAGGGACGGAGGAAATGGATGGATGGAATGGACGGATGGAAGGAATGGACGGAATGGATGGAAGGAAGGATGGAATGGATGGACGGAGGAATGGACGGATGGATGGATGGATGGATGGATGGAAGGAAGGAAGGATGGATGGACAAAGGAAATGGACCCGGATGTATGGAATGTTGGTGTTGTAAATCCATTTCCACAATTATTCCAAACTTGAAATCCCTGTGACTGTTTATATGTCCTCATCCTTATGTTCTAAAAAGTATACTTTTTGTCCATCAAACTATGGTATTCCATTTTTATATGAGTTGGCACCCTCAGATCTACCTTTTAGTGGTTAAAATAATTTCTAAGGAACCTTCTCTAATAATTAATTGTTGGATTACTCTAGAGGGAAGGTGAATCAAGAATAGATAAATTTAATCATTTTTTAACCATATAATCCAAGTGTTATATCAATGTATCATTATCATCCAATAAATGCGCATCAAATAAGAAATGAACAAATGAACAATCATACACATACACAAGACACCAATGTTTTACATGAAACCTTAAATCGGGAGAAAACCACATAATGCTTTTTTATTATATGTCTTGAAAATTACATTCATTGAAGCACCAACTCCTTTGTTTTCAACCAACCTGAAGTGCCCCAACCCCTAGATTCTCGCTAAGCAACCTTAGGCAAGCTCCACCCCCTATGTTATTTTGATACAACTAGAAGGAGGCTACAATGTCCTATGTTCTCCGGCTACAAACCGAAGGTGGCTACAACCACTTGTCCTTGCCCCCGTCTCGCCACCCCTGGTAGAAGTAGAATGATGGAACCACTGCCACACTGCCACCGGGTGGAGATATACCATCAGAACTCCGTATCAATGAATCTAAACCATGCATCAACCTATACCTTCAACCTCGTGAATCAACCTGTAATTATAAACAAGTGCATCAACCATGCATCAATCCTGTAAAAATAACCCAGTAACAAACCTGTAATTCATAAACAAGTGCATCCAACCATAAAATTATGCATACTCAAATATGTCAACTACTCATCAATCCATATCTAAATAATATAAAATTGGGTCATCCTAAAATATACACCCTATGTATGTGACAACTCAACAATCCATTTGTCTTAACCATGTGATTTCAACATGTACCTCAACCAAAAGCCCTATCAATTTCATAATAAAATATGATTTGTAGTTCTATAATAGAACTCGTGTATATGATCACATTCCCCGCAAACCTTCCTTAACTTCTTTAACAAAAATCCAGTATTTTCAAACTTTATTTAGTCTCACATGCCTAGTTTTGTATTAGTCAACAACCCTAACTTGAAGTAATCATAACTTTGTACCTATAATGTATATATATATGAAAACTGACACAATTTTATTCAAGCAGGTTTTATGTACCTCCAAGTTTCACTACTTGAACCTCACAGAAAAGGAGTTATAGCAAAATGGCATACCTTGTTGAATTATGGCTTATTCTAGAGATCAAACTTGGTAAAGAATTTCATGAATATTTGTTGAAATGATATGAAGCTACTACACACAATACCACAGACTTTACCCCAACCAAACAATAGCATTTTGTCTCACTAAATTTGATCTATTATGAAGACGCGATGACATTTTTTACTCAAAACACATGTTTTGACTAGTTTCGTGACTAGCCACAAAACCTATTTCTTGCTTTAGTGTAACTCCCAAAATACAACGACCCACAAGATGAATTTCACACGGATACTGATGTTTTTCAATGGAATATAAATTTCACGTACCGATTCATTATATAAAACGGAGTACTAAAATGGTGAGATGGTATGTAAATAACATACCTTAGAAAGCACCATCAAAAGAATTTATCCCTTCCTTGCATTCCACTTCTTTTCTTCACCTTCCTCATAATTGCTTAGATATCCTCGGTTACCTAAAACACATATAGATATTCACTATGTCATGGTGATTGGTTAAAATGAGAGAGTCTTGCCTCTTATTTATACCTTTCCCAAGAAGCCTTAAAAATGCTCATTTGGCCCCACTTTCCGGCTTTAGGGTTAACCAATTTCTAATTTCTCCATTAAATTTATTATTGAAATAATTCTATTTTGTATTCACTTTGAATTATAATACCTATTACTTGACTTTATTATTTACCTTTAAAATCTCTTAAACCACTTTGACTACTTTGCACCTTTGGGGCTTCTAAATGACATATACAAGGTCCTCCAACTTCAGAAGGCCATAACTCTCAAACCATAGGAGTTATGTGATCGCTCCACATACAATTAGAAATGGAATGACATGTACCATCCATATAGAATAGTATTATCTCGAAAAATATATCATAACGCATACCATTATCCATCAAACAAACTTGGTTCCATTACCTAAACCTAGGGTCTCCAACTTCATGGCTACAACTCTCTAACCATGAGGAGTTATGCACGCCCACATACCAATCGAAATGGCATGAAAATCACTAACTACTGTGATAGTTTCACCGACAAATTCACTCTCCTTCATCTCATTATTCCATAATTAATCATGGGTTCTCTTTCTAAGCAAAGCATCTTCCCATGAGGGCTTTCTACCCATAATGGGACCACTTTGGATTCCATCCACTTTTACTTCTTATCAACCATGGCATAATAATGAGTCATATTTACATAAACAATATTGGATCCATTACCCAAACCTTGTGTTATGGGTATTTCTTCAAGGGTTGGACATCAATGACAACCAACCTTAATCAACAAGATAGCCTGGGCCATTGGGGATGCTACAACCTGGGAGAGGTTCCTGAAAGTGGCCTCTGATGAATATGCACCTATTGCACGTATGATGTGGGAAAATTCTCCACCATTTCGTCCCTTTCTCCCATAAGAGCTTGTTTAAGCAATTGTTTAATAGAATCTTCTTCTCCACCTTTTTATTTTCTTCCACCATTGAGGGTTTCTTGGTTGTGTGAGAGAGATTTTCCTTAAGATATACAAGGTCGAGACCAAACTTGCTATACTCGACCTTATCGGGACATAACGAAAACAATTAAGAGCAACCGCTCTACGCTAGTTGATCCATTTTTTGGAATGAAATGGAAGTAGAGATATTAAAATGAAATAAACATAAAATTTCTAGAAAAATAAATACAACAATATATGATTTAGGGCTATCGAAGGAAATGTAACAGACCTGTAAAATAGAGTGCAAGACTCGGGCTAGAATGGTGGCGCTTTATCTATATCTAAGATATGTGATGACTATGCTCATTTGTAAGAAAATGAATACAATGAGGCTCCAATGAAACTTATGATAACATGAATTCCAAACCCTAGAAATCCAAAAAACCTAACTCGTATGCACCAAATGTCATGTGGGCCCCATTGAGGTAGGTTAGTACATCAACTTCACAAGATCATAACTTTTGCATAATACCTTTTGTTTTAGGTGTGTGATAGCTGTTAGAAGGGTATTTTCAAGAACTACACATTATGCCATCAAAATATAACTATATTTATAGTTTGAATATGGAAAACCAAGAAAACACTATTTTAGTGTCCCAAAACGGCCCTGGAAGTACTATAGATGTACTAACATGAAAAAATTAAAAATAATCCAATTGGAATAGGTGGCCAAGCACCAATATCACTTGACGTTGTGTAGGGATTCATGATAGCTCAAGAAGTGAAGAAACCACAATTATAAATAAATTTCCACATTATAGAGAAAATGTGTTGAACTTAAAACTATCAAAATGAGCCAATTGGAATTTGAAATAGGTGGGTGGCCACAAATAACCACTGGACTATCAAACCCATCTCTTATTACAAACATTCATGGAAACTTGATGGAAAGAATTAAGCATAAATAAATTTGAGGAAGAAAGTTAAGAAGTCTAATTCACAAAATCTTGGAAAACCAAAAATGCTTCTTGCAAACTCTCGATCGTTGAAAAATCTCCTGACTGTCAACCCTTTAAATATGCTTCTTTTTCACTTTATGATCTTCTCTTCATCTTATTGAAGATTATTTAGGGTTAGGGTTAGGCTTTTATTTTCCCCTTTGTAAATGTGAACTCATATATTTGTGTCATTAAATGGGACCCACTTTAGAAGCTCAAAAAAATTTCTTAAGAAACAATTTTCCAAAACTAATTAGCTACCAAGATAGAAAAAAGTCTCGAATTATAATTTATTTTTAGGGAATTATAGTTATGATTCTATCCATGGAAACCAATTCCAAAGTTTTCTCCATGTATCTATATTTCCTACGAGTTCTTGTTTACTCTATTTGTACATCAATATCATTATGGCCTCTAGAAGATAGACAATCAATAACCATTGATATATTCCTCACATGAATTCTCAACTCTTAATTTGCCAATTCTCACCATTTATCCCATATGCATTGGGAATTGATTCAAGTAAATACAGGGTCAACTACATGTTCCACTAACTATGAATTGTTCCACATCTTGGTAGTTTTTCTATAGTTTTCGGGTCCCAAACTTTGGCCCCTGTTTTGAGGCTCTAAACAACCTTTTTTTGGTGCGACAATGCTTAGCATGTAACCAAAGGTAGATGCTATGATATTCATAATGTTTTCTTCTGGGCTAGAAATTTTTGGCTACCGACCACCCTCAAATGGATATCGTATGAAGAATTTATGATGCTAGGCTAATCAAAATGTTTTGTTCTCAGCTAGAACTTTCTGGAGGGTTATCAAGAACCTAAAATGGAGATCATATGCAAAAGCTACACTCTAAGAAGTTGACATATCAACTAACCACATTAAGGCCAACAAACCGCTCTTAGAAAGCTCTCATATTTTGGGTTAGGGTTTCTGGATGTTTAGGTTTTCATTGATTCTTTATGTTAAGAGGACTTTTCAAAATTTTGTAAGACACATATCACTATCTTTCAAGGATAAGCTACCACCATCTCTAATTTGTTAGTAATATTAACTATAGACATGTGGTTTAATAAAAACTATGAAGAGAAACGGATAAACATCGATTTAACCCAAGGAAAAGAGAACATCTCTCCTTCTCTATGTTCACATATTTTATCTCTATAAAGGTCTCTCACAATGTTAATTCATAGTTTTTTTTTTGCAATGGTAATGTTTTGTGTATACGTTATCCGCCATTGGTTACAACATTGGTATGTTATATTTGATTATTATTTGAGAACATTTTGCATTGGCCTCTTGACAACTTAGTATGTAATTCATGTCATCCTTGTTATTGCAATCGATACTTAATGGTAACAAAATTATATTTAATACTTAATGTAAATATCTCAACAATCCATTTTGTAGGTTTCGTCAAGCTCAATGTAAAGATAATGTATAGTTTTTATTTGTTTCACACAAAATAATGTTTTAGATATTGTTTGGGATAAATTAACTTTGGTGAAATTTTCTAACTTGTATGTCCTTGATTAATTTGGATGTGATTCTACACAAAATGAACCTTCTCAACATCACAAAAACCTAAAAATTGTGATTACAATAGTGAGAATTATGATTCCGGCCTCATTCAATTTCTACATCATCAAATCATCACTTCTTTGTTCTCTAAGTTGATCATCCCCTTTACTATCGATTCCAAACATCATTATATATCACACGCTTTCAATTTATTCTTTTTATTTATAGAAATGATACTTCAAATTTCAAATATTTTGAGAACACCACATAGCTCTCTTTCCTCATGCCCCACACCCAAGATCTATGAGATGTATCATTTGTAGAAATAATTCTTGCAAAAACATTTTTTTATCCTTAGGCATTCTTAAGTAAATTATGGAGTGTAACATAATCATTATTATTATCAAATCTATGCATTAGGTATTACACCAGAATATTGATCTAGGTGGATATTGGTGGCCACCCACCCATTCCAACCGGCTCCCTCTTGTCCTTTAGTTCAACATGTTCTTATGTACTTCTTTGTAATTATAGATTCTACACTTTTTGCGATCTATGAATCCCTACACATATTCCAGGTGGATATTGGCATCCTCTAACCTAATCCAACCGGATTAATTTGTATGTTTTCATGTCAACACATCTTGATATACCTAAGGCCATTTTCGAGCCCTTAACATTGTCATTTTTTCTTTCCATAGTCAAACCTAGACATAGTCAAATTTTGGCAGTGTAATGTGTAGCTCTCTAAAACATCTTTCCAACGTATGAGCAACGCTGCTGCGATAAAATAGAGGTAGCATGCAAAATTTACAACCCGGGAAGTTGAGGTACCAACTTACCTTAGGGGCCCACATGAATTTTGTTGTGTTTCACCGCCAAGGGTTAGGTTTTTAGATGTCTAGGTTTTGGAATTCATGATTAATATCGTATTCTTAGAGCCTCATTGTAATTCATTCTCCTATAAATATTGAACAACAATAGAAATGGCAGTGTTGATGATTATTGTCTTTGATGGCAACAACAGAAAATGGCATGATATGCAGAATTAGGGGATTTGGACGTAGTGCTAATGTGGAGGAACAACATTGAAGAAACATGCGCATTGAAGAAAACGCGTGCAACAGAGGTTTACAGAGAAGAAGGAAGATGGTGAATGTCGGATCCCATCCAAATTTCCCAAAAGGCCAATAGCCGCCGATCCGCCTGGTCATGGTAGGGAGATAAATAACGGAGAATCGATCGGATTTCATAATGCAAAGAATACCGACTATTTAAAACCCCGAAATCGCCATATACATTTCTCGATTTGATTGCAACCGTTAATCAAGTAGGGATCTAGACCATCCATTTGTATGGACACGTGGCAGCCGAGAGGCCTTATCGGCAATTCGGAGATCAGGATTTCATAATGCAAAAATCATGTCACGAAAAACTCCTAAATCGCTGACGCCAAATCGGCTATATAATCGCGACCGTCCGATTAAGGATGAGATCTAGACCGCTCATTTGTATGGATTAATGCGGGTAATCCGTGGAGGCATCATCGGCACTGGGATCGATTTCAAAGTGCAAAGAATCATGTCACCGAAAACCCCGAACAAGGACGCCAAATCGCCGATATAATCGCTTAATCATTTCTATTGGGATGAGATCTTAGACTAAGTTCATTTGTATGGACATCGCAGCCAAGATAGCTCCTTATCGCGAATTCAGTGGATCGGAATTCAATGCAGTTCACATTGTTAACGAAACCCCGATTTCACGATATGCTAAATCCCGACTGAATCTGAACCGTCATATCAAGATGTCATCTAGACCGTCGATCTAATTCATCGCCATCGACCACGCCAGTTTGGGACACGGCACAACCGCGTAGACAGTGGCATCGAGTTTCGAGATCAAGATATGATATGTCAAGAACACAATGCATCAAGTTAGTCCTTCAAGTCACAAAATGCGATTTTGTGATGTAATCACAGCCGCTGGATTAAGAATGAGATCTGGAACATTGATCTCCGTCATCGGGAAAACGGGGATCGACCCCGTGAGGCATAAAGTACAATGACATCGCGGAGTGGCTTAAACTCCGATGAATACATATAACGGAAATGGCTAACGGTCACGTTTGAACCAGACTCACCAGAGGGTTGAAGCGATCGCGATTCGGGAAATCGCGGAACCCCAAAATAGGGATTATAAACATTATGCATCGCGAAACCCCAAACCCCGACGAGTGGTAAGGTGGTGGTCAAGTGCGATAGCCGGGTCACATGGACCATTATGTAGTCGGCGTAGCTAAGCTCGGAAAAGAGCAATCGGGAATCGGAAAATCGTTCCGAAAATAGTTCTCGACATCGCGAAATGCCGGAATCGCTGGTGAAATCCCGATGGAATCGTGAATCATGGATCAAACCTGATCGGAGGGTTGTTATTTTCTCCTCATTCATTAACGCTTCAATTGAACCATATGAAAACCGACCGGAACGATGAATCGGTTAGCCAGCTTGCTATGACAGATGTCGCTGGTTTCCCATTGAAAGGGAAGTGGAATCGTTAAAGAGAGATGTATAAAAGAAAATGATGAAGACCTAATTTGGTTAATCATTCTGAAAAGAAAAATGAGTAAACAATAAGAAAATAAAGATGAGCTAGTAGGTATAGAAAACAAGAAGGAACCGCGGCGTAATCCAGAAGAGAAGCAATAAGAGCAACATTATTGACGTAACAAGCGTATGCACGACGTAAGACTGGACATAGAGCTAAGTATTACGTTGAATAAGATAAGAGTATGCACGCTGAACGTAAGACCGTAATTGAAGAACAAAGAAAGACCGTAAGAATTGATTTATCCGTAAAGTTGAATGTGTATTTAACCATTTATATTAAAAGGAGGTAGGAGGTGTTTGGGAGGACTGTTGTCCCCTAAGTTCAAGTATGCTTGAACACTGTGAAGTTGAGCTCCATCCGGTTGCCTGCAGAAATCCATAGGGTGGTGTGGTGGTGCTAGGGAGAACAGATACCGTTATGCAAAAGTTGGAGCCTGTGTACCCGGAAGTTGGTGCTTCCATCCAGCTTGTGTTGCTGGAACACTCAGTGGAGTTGGTGCTTCCTTCTAGTGGTGCTAGAATCAGAGAGTTGGAGCTCTAACAAGTTGCAGCTTTGTAAACAGAGACAGCAGCCTCACATTGAGTTGGTGCTCAATTATAGATGATGTACGTGACTCCAAAAGACTGCTTATCATTTCTAAGAAGAAGAGGTTTTCTCCTTATGGGTTTCCTCGCGAAAATCAGCTCTTTGTGGCATTTTTATGTGTGACTCGATGATTTTTACTCTAACGCCCATATACTGTATGCCGCTTGGTAACACATGAAGAAATATTACAATTGTTAAGAAGGTGTAAAATTGTTTTGTTTTATAAACAACCTAGATTCACCTCTTCGGGCCATTAGTATCTCCAACACATTCTTATAAGATGATGTGCATAGCAGCCACATCTGTTCTTAGAGATAACCACCACCATTTGAGCAAGCGTTTCAGTTCCCACGCTTCTTTACGCTTTTAGCCTCATTTATTCAATAGAAGACATTGTTCATTGGATATCTTTGTTGTTATTCATATCTTTGTTTTTTTTTTTTTTTTTTTCATTTCGTTCTACTCATAAAAATGGATCAGTAGTATCGAGTGGTCTTCTCTTCATTTATTTTCCATTGTCCCCTAAAAATATCTAGGCACAAGAAGTTGGGACTCTAACCAATCAAGTCATTGCAAGATCAGTTGCAATGTGAGCCCTAAAACAAATCATGGGAGATGAAATAAAGATGATGGAGTAGGAGATCCTTTTGCAAAATGCTGCTCGAGGAAACCCCTGCATGACAAAGTAAACCAACATAGGAAAGTCTCGTGCATATCCTTCGGCAGCTGCCCACAAAGGAGAAGCATCTTCATCAAGCTTGCACTACGAGAACTCTTCAAGGTACAAGTAAATTTTTGTATTCCATTATTTGAAGGACCTTATATATGTGAGTATTGTAGATAAATGGTTGAATCTCATTGAATGGTATTTTTTGGACCACAATTTTTCTGATAAGGAAAAGATTATTTTTCACTCCTCAAGATCATCCCCCACGCTAAGGACTAGTGGGACAATTTATCACTATGAACAAAGGGCTATAGAATAATATACAATATTTGTGGTTTCCCTACATGGTATTCCTTTCGGGATGCCACTAAAGAACAACACTACCCTCAGAGGAAGCTATGAGGACTAGTACACCTGATGGACCACCCTACATCAAGAAAAGGACGAGACAACACTGCATTTCAAGAATATTTTCCATACCCTATGCACCAAATTGGGTATCAAAGACTCGAGGACATCTTGTTCTCAAATACCATGATTTTTTCATAGATACATTAAAAAAATGGATTTTCGACATCACCTCATTAGGTACAACTTATCAATAAGCTGTCAAGATTGAGCAGAAACTTAAGGTAAGAGGTTAGAGTTTGGATCTACAAACTCCTTGTTATTCCTAAGATTTAACTTAAGGCTCAAAGAATAATGTCATGATCAGAAATGTTTTAAGAGAGTTTGTTTAAAAGTGTTTTTTCTACCTTGCTGCATGAGAAAAAATCCTTAAATGAAATTAACAGTTTGACAACACATAGGTTGTATTTCGTATCTGAGCCGAAATTGCAATATCGAATAGTATGAGATGAAAATACAAAAATGTAAAACAGAGCAAGGCATCAATTACAGAAGAGTCCGAGGAAAAGAGATAGTGTAACCTTGAATAACGCTCAAAATGCAGTAATCTACACAGCAAGAAAGTCTTGATTTAATCACAGTAAATGAAGAGGAAAAATTGCTTACTTAATAAAATATTGAGACCTTGTGATTACAGTAGTTGTTGTACTAAATTGGAACCAAACATTTATCAAGGAATACATAAAGGAATGCTGAGAAATGGAAAACTAAAGAAACACATAACCCAGATTTAACAAAACCTGGAATATATGTCTTCACTTGTATTAATACTCTATAAGGATACTTCTCTCTATTACAATCGGTAAGAAGCAGCCTGAAATAAGCCTTTAATCTATGTATTTATACAGAATCATCTCAACTCAAAATGGTTGGACTTCTCATAATTCCAAAAATAGTAAATTTTACAATATGTAAAACTGAAAACTTTTGTTGGCCTTGTTCTCTATCTCTTTGTCTACTAGCAGAGGCATTTCTTATCCTCATCCTTTAGCTTGGAAAAAACTGTCATATGATCCTGACCTGTATGAGTCGTATGCACATGTTTCTCACTTGTTTCTAGATGTGTTGGATTTCCCGTATTCGACACATTAGATGCATCTTCTCACTAAATGTACCACCAACCCAGAAGGTGAAGTTGCCTCATCTGCTTCAAAAATGTATAACTTATTTTCTATCTGGGGAAAGCTTTCCTATATCTTCTTTTATCCCAAATATGTGGCCTATAATTGCATGCTTGTACTTACTATCCATTTGTTTATTTGGATAAGATCAATTTGGTTCATTTGTTGGATGATCATCATGGCCTCTTCTTTGCTTGTCCTAGAGTTACATTGGTTCCTTTCTAAGACAATATTCCCTAGGGCTTCGGAGATATTATTTCCTTCAACATCAAGTAGCCCTTTTTATAGTGAAGATATTGGTTCTATACAAGCTTCGTGTACCTCTCTAGTCAATCTTTTTCTTTCGGCAAGATTTGATTCCCATGGCTTCAAAATTATGTCACCTTTGGTTTGCTTAGATAGAGACAATCGAGGAGTTGTCGATACATCATATTTTGTTAATATAAAGATAGCCTCCTGAAACTTAGCCCAAGCTGCACGGGCTTCCCTTTCTTTAATGTAAATTTTATTATGGGAAAGTTCTACCACCCGATAACAATTTTGAATGGCTTCCACTTTTGTAAAAATATCTTGTTGGGTTGATTCCAGCTTCTCATGTACTTCCAGTGCTTGAGCTTGGAAAATTTCCATATCTATTGTTGTACCTTCAACCAATTCTATCTTGGCTTGTAGTTGCTTGACTAATTCATGTTGAGTGACCAACCCTCTGTTGGCCTATGAGTTTTGATGGAGCTCATCGACATTATATTTCTGTTGTTGGATTTGATGTCTAACATAAGCTATGAATTTTTCAAACTCTTTGTTCATCTTATTTCGTACATCCATTTCCATGGTCGTCATCTGGTCTTGCAACTTCCTTTCCAACAAAATTTTTTGTTTCAGCTGATCCGCTAAATTTTCTACTGAACATTGATTGGACGTGGCAAAGGCACCTAATGAGCCTGCCATTTCCCTAGTGAATTTTGTATAATCTATACCATGTCCATCATACAACATTCCTTTCCTTTTGAATTTTGTACCATATTTTTTATGCGTTTCTCTTGTAACTATGGTCGTTATTTTCTTACTAAAAAATAAGTCTGAAGGAGGCATTTCTTCATTTGAAATCGGAGTAAGGTCCTCTATAAGCATGACTTTGGCATTGGGATTTCCTTGAATTGACTGTAAAGGTGTTAATGACATAATGGGGCTACCTATCTCTGTGGATGGATGTTTCTTTGCTATGTTGGTAGCCGGTTTATCTGGTGTAGACAACGATGTATCCTGTCCCTTTTTTTGAAAAGCGTCAAGCTGAGATTTTGTTTGAGTGCCTGGTGGGTTTGGTAATGAAGTCTCCACTCCCTGCATTGAGACTTTGGTATTCTTCAGATTTTCCTCAGTACTCTTTTGGTCAGAAATTCCTGGCTCTAATCCCTGAGGCGTATCTTCCTGTGTAGATGAATGTGCTATTGGCTCCCCCTATAACACATTTGGAAAATTATTATTTCTATGCTTCTAAAAATTGTAGAAACTAGATAATTGATCGAGAGACTGAGTTCAGACTATGCTCCATACTTCCTCATATGACCTGAATCCCCTGAATACTTCATCCCGAGGGGAAATATTGTCCACATACTTCCTTAAATTGTATTGAGCCAGATGATCTTCCATGATATTATGGGGATCATGGTATTTAAACTCAATATCAACTAACTTGACGTATTCTAGAGCCACATCCTATACTTTCGAATGGCTGAAATCTTGTAACAAAAACATACCAACCTGAAGAGGGAAGTTTGGCCATACCTTTTTCTGGGTCACTTTCGATTCTTTACTAATGTCCCATGTCATGGTCTAATAATCCACCTCTCGGCATACCAGTCGATCTGGTAAAAATTTTGGGAGAACATGGGGGGGAACCGAGCACCCAAAAACCCTGATATAGGAAATGTTTTCCTCAATATACCAGTCTGATACTTTTCCCAAGTTAGCCATGATTATGTCTGAAATTATGGGAGGTGGGAAACTGTATAGGGAGATATGAATTGGAACCACTACATAATGGCATATTTCATAGAAGAAATGTCTGGCTTTGTCCTCCCACAACCTGGAGTGATAGAAATGGATAGGCTCAGTGTTGGTCGGGTTCCAACTCCAACTCATCAAAGGGAAACGAGTGATAAAAAAATGGCATCCATGATGTATACCGACATGTATAAAGGAGAAGGTTTCCCTTTGGAATTTTCCAATTGGTACCCTATGATTTCTTTGGCCAGGTTGTCTGATAACATCTTGGCCCAGTTGAAAGAATAGCCCTCGGCCACTTCATGCATAATTGGTACCCATGCCAGCAGGAAATGAGAGGAGTCAGTTTTCCTGAATATCCTACATAGCATCATAGCCACATAAATCATATGGGCATCTAACGATGTTGTGGCATATATCCCGTGAGTTTCAGCTCTGAATTTCTCAGGATGCCCCCACCATTTCTTGATTAAATCAGTGTAGTTTTTCCCATACTATGTGCACTTCTGTTGGAAAAACTCCATTATTAATTCAACATTGTAACTGTATTTAAAAACGAGGGATAATTTATACATTACTTTAATATGCTTTGGTCGAAAAGACCCAACAACAACCTTCTGTGAATTGCAAATGCTCCTGGTTGAAATGTTGGCATTCTCCAAGGCCCAACCTATCATGTTGTTATACGGCATGAGCCTCATCCACATAACTATTTTTTGTATCTCTGACTCAGCTATATCCCTGATTTTAGTCACATGGGTTTCGGTTACTTCATCACCTGAATCCTCTGGGTAATTTATCAACTCGTGCTATAGAAAATCGAACACCTGTGTCCAGGATTTCACGGTATCTATGGCTCTCAGTGAGGTGTCTGAGAGAATATTTGTGTTCGGATCTATGCTCTCACTAGCTTCTTTAGCCATTTTTTGTGGTGTCGTGATATTAATGAAATCAGAACTGTGTTACCTGTTACAGGAGAATGTGTGAGCTTATTCAGCTGGATTAAAACTTGTTATTCTACGAGAATGAAAATATAATTCAAAATCCAATATTCTTATTCACCTTAAGTTTATTGATTTACGAATACTTTTACTAATGAAAAAATCATCTACCTTAATGAAGAAATCTAGGCAGCGATCTGCAATCTATATTGAAATCATTGCCATTTATTCATGATTAATGCCATAAATATTGGTGGTTCGTGATCGAGAACTTGGATGAAACAGGTTTGAAAATTCTCGAATCACGAACTCGTGAGAAATTAATTATGAGATAATATTGTTTAAGATATTAATTGATCGTGTTTAACGTTAAATGTTTTCAGGTATTCGGGCTTCAGGATTTTAATGAGTAGCTCGAGATAGAATCCTTGAAACCCAAAACTATGAAATGATTAATTATTGGATAATCGTTTTTAGTTTTAATTAACCCCTTTTAAGTTTGAAATGTTTCAGAAGTTCGGACTTCAGATATTTCAAGATGTGAGGGATGATAAATGTCCTAACTTACGAAGTACGAACTTATTAACCATCTTTAACCGAGATTAACTTAATCAATTAAGATTTGATATTTTAGGATTTTATCGCTTCGTGGATTTGAAAGTTAGTTCCTTGTTATATTCCCGAAAGGCTAATACCCGTAGTGATGTGTCGAAGATGACGTCATTTTAGATGACATGTCGAGGCTAGGGGGTGCCAAGTGTTAATTAGAATCATGTGAATCTTTAGATGAAAATCTTGGATAAAGGTGCCATGTGTTGACTCAGGGAAGATTTAAAATGTACATATGTATCATGACTCATGTCTTTCAAAAATTGGTGAAAAAGTGATAATGGATATATTTGGGTTTTGGGCTTTTTAAACTTATGACTTGTTGAAACGTCTTAAGTGCAAAGCTCCGAAGTGGCCTCTAGTGACTTAGCTCTTTAACCATTTGGAAGCTCCACAAATCCAAAGATATTTAGGATCATTCGTTTAGATGGAAGACTTCAACAACAATGTATATCATGTAAGTCTTATTCTTATTTAACCAGGAATGAAATTTATTTAAATTCCAAAAGTTTAGAAATATATATGTTTCAACATAGGCTCCATCTGGGGATAGTGTCTCCCTATGAGGCATGGAAGAACAGTAGACCAAGTTCCTTCATTAGGTAAATGGAGTCATTGTTGTGCTCCTGGGGAACAACTTTGGGAAAATTATACAAAGAAAAATCAGAATTCAACCGTGTCTCAGAAAACTTTCAAAACACAATCAATTACTGATCTCAAGTTAGGTTATTAATAGGTTTCCTTTTTCTGAAACTGATTCTAGATTTGCTTAAGATAATCAAAAAAACTTTAACTGAACTATCATACCTTGATTGATTTTTTTCACTTCAAGGAAAAGTAATTTTAATGATTTATTCAGGGAATCCCTGGTCGATATAGGATGCAAATACTATCGGAAATAGAACTAGCTACCAAAGTATGTTTATAGATGTACGACAACCTTACATATATCATAGATATTTCTTCACTACCAACGAGCATGTTCAGTACCCTAGTGAAGTTATCTACATCTCCCATTGAATTTCCTTTCACCACTTCAAATAGCATTTTTTCATTTTATTTGAGATGAGGGCAATCATTTTATGAATTTCCTTTCATCATCTCTTTTCGACAAAATTGGGGCAATCGATTTTACGAATTTCCTTTCACCATTTGTCTTAGACTAGATGGGGGCAATCAATTTATGAATTTCCTTTCACCATCGATCTTATATGTTTTATATATTTTTGAAGTGGGGGAAATCAACTTGAATGTGTCATACAGGGATGATATTTTCTTAAGATTTGACAATGAAGGCCTGTCAACAATTTTTTATTGTACTCTGAGCTAGATCTCTCTCGATCTTCAATATATCTTTTCCTATAGGGAATATTTTATTGGGAACTTTTATTTTCTAGGCATTTGACTTGAGCATTTTTATCAGTAAAAATATGATAGAAGAGATAAAGTTATCAGGATTAGCCTAGACATACTTTCTTTAAGTTGGAATCAGAAGAACATAAATATTTTCGCCTAGTCTTGTTTTAAAGATATGTTTTTAAGTTTTCAAAATCAGGGAGAAATATTTTATTTCTCTGAATATTTAAGGAAAGATCGTGAAAATCAAAATAGAGTAAAATATCAGAGATAGGAAAAGTGAAATAGAACGAGGGATGAGAGGGTTTGGCATAAAATAATCTCACTTCCACAAAATCCGCTTTTCGATTACCAACTTCTCTTCTTTCTATTTTTATCTCATTTTCTTTTTATTTTGGAGGTTTTCAGATCTATACTTTTCTTATCTTTGATCAGGTGATCGTTTTTACATGAGTAGAATTATGCTAAGATTCAATGAGATTTATTTTAGCATTTTAGATTGAAAAATAAGCATAGAAGTTCATACCTTGGATTTCATTTATATTTGCAACCTAACCAATTATTAATTCATCACCTGTTTGAGAGAAAAAAACTTATTCTAAAAACTGAGTGTTGAATTTGGATATCTCCTTATTCCTCATCTAATGATAAATGTCCTGCAAAAAGAAATAATCAGAGAGTTCCACAAAATAGAAATGATATATAGTACAGACTTTTTTTCTTTTTTCTTTTCGGAGTATTAAATAAAACTAGGTTTATAAAAAGTAAAATTCAGGTATCCTATGAAGGAAAATAAAGTTGCGAAAGTAAACAGAAACCAAACCACTATATACAATGATACTGTGAAACATTTTTATTCCATGAAATGTTTTAGATAGCACCCGTTTATAAGGGTGTCAAAAAAATTCCCGTCGAGATTCTCCAGTAGGAATGAATTCTTACCCTCTGTAGATGAAATCCTCAACAGTCCAAACCAGAGGTGATCAAAATTATTGTGTTTACCTGGATCTTCTTTCCTGACATCCCATTTCAAAACTAAATCACCAGGAAGAAATTCCCTGTTTTTCTCTTTTTTGTCGAAAAGGGATTTCATATTATCTTGGTATTTTTGAAGTCTAACATCGACTTCAGCCCTATTTTGTTGGACTTCAATTATTTGGTTTATCCTCCTCATTACGTCATTTGGATCTTTGTTCGCGTCTTGCCACAACTTTATTACAGGAAGATCTAGATTAATAGGGAGGACAACATGTTGCCATAAACCATTTGGAAATGAGACATGCCTATTGATTTATTAGTGCCAATCTGATTTTCCCATAAGGTGTACTTTAGGTGAACGTGCCAAGCTTTTCTATTCTCCCTTAATACTTTCTTTATTATATTCATCAAGATTTTTTTGGATGATTCGGCCAACCCATTTCCCTGAGGATAATAGGTTGTAGAATGTCCCAGCACAATGTTGTATTTTTGACAAAAAATTATCATTTCCATAGATTTGAATGCTTGGGTGTTGTCCGTAACTATTTTTGGGGGCAGCCAAATCTGGATAAGATGTTCTCTTCCAAAAATTTTATAACTACTGAATCTGTGGCATTCCGAGTTGGAATGGCCTCCATCCATTTTGTGAAATAATCGATAGAAGTTAAAATCCGTTTATATTGGGCATTTGACTATGGGTGGATTTAGCCTATGAAGTCTAGGCCCCATTGTTGAAAAGGATTCTCTTTCTTGATTGGGACCAAAGGTAATGCAGGGAGATTTTTCTTGCTAGAGAACAGTTGGAAAGGCTTGCAGGCTCTGACTTTTGCATTGACATCGGTAAATATCTTTGTCCAATAATATCCATCTCTTATAATATTTTAGGTCGTGGCCCTCCAGGCATGATCTCCTCCATACACTCATTTCGGAAATTCATTTATGACATTCTCTATCTCAGAATCTGTTAGACAATGTAGTAATAAACCTAGAGGATCTTTCCAATTTAGTTGTCCTTTGATGATACAGTATTTAACTACGTGTAGTTTCAACATTATTGATTTTGATGGATTCATATCTCTTGGACATTGAAGGGTAAGGAGATATGAAATGATATCGTGATACCAGTTAGAGGAAGAAAATTTATCCTCGATATGGACTCTAGGGGTTTGATCATCAAGTTCTCCTATGTATGGAACAAGTCCATGTGATTCCAGATGATTTATCCCAAGTTCTATGCAATTCAACTTTGCTAATGTCTTCACCAAACCCTGAACTTTGACCAACTTGGTCGGTTTTACTTCTAGATCGAATTCCTAAATTTTGGCTAACCACCGACCTCTTCTACCATCATTGTCCGGCTGTACCAATATATCTTTAAAAGATCTTGTTGGCACATAAGCAATTATTCTGGAGTGCAGTACATATGTGCTGAAATATTTGAGATCTTTCACCATAGTCTAGGCTTCGTTTTCCAGTATATTATATCTTAATTTGGTGTCTCTGAGACTTTTACTGAAAAATGTGATCGACTGCTCGATACCTTCTTCATTCTTTTGGAGAAGTACTGTTGTGATAGTATGTTCTGATGCGAAAGAAAAGATCAAGAATTCCTTATTATAGTGAGGACTAGATAATACTAGAGCTTTGCTTATAGCTTTCTTAACTTTCTCGAATGACGCTTTAGCTTCGGAATTCCATTTGATTTCATTGTCTTTCTTCAACATATCTATGATTAATTTGACAATTTCAGCAAAGTTAGGGATAAACCTTCTCAAAAAAAAAAATTTACCTAAAAAAGACTAGATTTCTTTTTTATTTTTAGGAATGTTTATTATGTCAATAGCCTCGATTCACTTGGGATCAATCTTTATTCCATCTTTCGAAACCATATGACCTAGAAGTATTCCTTCTTACGTAGAAAAATTAGACTTTTTAGGGTTTAGAGACAAACCAAATTTTCGACATTTCTCAAAGGTTTGTTTAAGATGAAACAAATGTTCTGCATCAGAATTTGAGAAGACTGTTAGATCATATAATTAAATAATGACAAAATTATCTCTCTCATTGATGAAAGATATATCCATTTCTCTTTGGAAGGTGGCTCCTGCATTCATCAAACCAAACGACATTTTATCATACATGAAATTTCCCCACGGAGTAGTGAATGAAGTTTTTTCTTTATCATCTTCATGAACAACAATTTGGTTATAACTTGAGAAGCCATCGATCATCGACATTTTGTTTTCTCCAACTAATTTTTCTAG
>SNQJ01S0141587.1:7823-26896 GCA_010110895.2 Picea sitchensis | reverse complement strand
AAATTTAAAATTTTCAAATTAATTTTTTTCTTTATTTTAAATGGAAAAATCAAGATAACCCTTTCAATAATTGAGTTGTTATGATTGATTCCAATTTAGAAAAATTAAAGGACAAAATCATGATGACCTTTTCAATTATTGAGTTAGTTATAATTAATTTTAATTTAAAAAAATATTGATTTTGTTTCATTAAAAAAATATGTATGGGTTAAATAATAAAATTATGTTCATTTATTAAACATATATTCAAATTTAAAATAGTCTTTATCTTCAAATAGAAAAATCAAATGAATAGTTCAAATGAATAGTTCAATTATGTAACTATAATGATTAATGACCTCTTCATTTTTTTTTTATTAATGACCTCGTCAATTTTCCCATTACTTTTCCACTTCTTAAATGGTAAACCTTTTCCACTTCTTAGATGGTAAACGGAGCCTTTAACCCTTGGGACTTGATGACCTCTTCAATTATGGAGTTGTTTTTTCCATTTCAATTATGGAATTCTTTTTCCATTTAAAAATAAGGACCATTTTAAATTTGAACACATGTTCAGTAATAAAGCAACATAATGTCCTTAAACCATCGATCAATTTTTTTCAAAGAAACAAACAAGGAAATGGAATTAATCATGATAGTTTTATAATTGAATGGGTTTTTATAATAGAATGGGTCATTGTGATTTTTCCAAAGAATATATTTTTCTAAAAAAGAATTAAAGAATTAATCATGATAGTTCATAATTGTATGACAGTTTTTTCATTTGAAAATAAGAATAATATTAAATTTGATTACATGTTTAATAATGAATAACAATAATAATAATCTATTTTTAAGTATTTTTAAGTTTGTGGGACAAGGGACCCGCCTCCGCCCAACGATTTGACTGGTAAAGTCTAGGAAGGTATACATACCCTACCCCTTTCTGGATCCTGTGACCTCTTAAGAGGCAACACATGTTCTTAACCATTAGGCCCACATTAATTAATTTTTTTTTTTTAAATAAGCTAAATATTTTGAATGAGTAATCTTGGTTTTTCTACTAAAAGGTCATTTTAAATTTGAACAAATGTTTAATAATAAAGTAACATAATGTTGTTAAAGGAATAATTCTATTTTTTTTTAAAGAAACAAACCAAATTGTTTTTCTATATAAGAGAATTAATCACGATAAGTCATAATTGATTTTTTTATTTGAAAATAAGAACAATTTTAAACTTGAAGAAATGTTTAATAATGGAGTAACATTCAATTAAATTCTTGAGTTTTAAGATAAACATAAATTCTCATAAATCTTAATAACTTTGATTTTTTTTTTCCACCTAAAACTCCCCCAAAATTAAGGGAGAATTAAGAGAGGACTATAAACTCCCCACCCAAATCAATTGAGATACAACCACTTGAGTTTATAATATGTATTGTTATTATATTATAAAATAATATATATTGTTGTTATATTATATATATGGGTAAATTTTTGGTTTGTCCGTCAAATTGAGGATATCAAAAATTACAACCGATTGAGTTATAACTTTGATTTTTTTTTTCCACTTAAAATTCCCACAAAATTGGGGGAGTACTATAAACTCCCTACCCCAATCAATTGAGCTACAACCACTTGACTTTATAATATATATTGTTATTATATTATATTATAATATATATTGTTGTTATATTATATATATGGGGAAAAAAAATTTATTTATCCGTCAAATTGAGGATTTCAAAAATTACAACCAATTGAGCTATAACCTTGATTTTTTTTTCCCACTTAAAACTCCCACAAAATCGGGGGAGTACTATAAATTCCCTACCCCAATCAATTGAGCTACAACCACTTGAGTTTTTAATATATATATTGTTATTATATTATATTATAATATATATTGTTGTTATATTATATATATGGAGCAAATTTTTTGTCTGTTCGATAAATTGAGGATTTCAAAAAATACAATCAATTGAGCTACAACCACTTGACTTTATAATATATATTGTTATTATATTATATTATAATATATATTGTTGTTATATTATATATATGGGGAAATTTTTTTGTTTGTTAGTCAAATTGACGATTTTAAAAATTAAGTAAAGATCAAGATAACAACCATTCCTCCCAACCACCCAAACTATATCCAATAAAAAATAAACTTGATCTTATATTAATTAACTTTAATTAATATTATATAAAATTAATAATCATTCATTAATTATAATAATACATAAAGTAACCTAACTAACCTTTTTACTTTATCCCACCAAAATTATTATAAATAAAAGGCCATGTGAAACTATAATATATAATAAATAGATWAACCCTTGAAGATATTGTCAATGAGAAATCATAAGCTGACACACATAAAATTATGTTGAAACCCTTCAAACCCTCGTGCACAGCTAAATTTTACCAATTCAAAATCTCAAAATCAAAATTTGGATTTCGGAAACGCTTCGACCTCCCAACCCTATAATAACTAAACAAAGCGTTCAAGATCAGTTCCTTAGATGAGCACTAACAAACTATACTTACTCTACTAGGGTCAAAGGCGTATGCAAAATATCGCGGGATCGAAGGAGTGTTATCGTATTATTCTCTGCCACCACCAGCCGGACCTGTCATCTCTCTGCCATTCTCAGATCCTTCTCCCTTACCCACTGCTTCCTCCACACTAATCTTAATACATAGCGAACCAAAAGTTCCAGATAGCGCAGAGTAGGAGACAAGACCAGACGACACAGCAGAGAGCACCCCAGCCCAGCGAAGGCCATGGAACCTAAAAATGTGTACATGGTGCTCATGGAATATGATCCAGAATACGAGCGTCTCAAGGCTCACAGGTATTCCCACTCATATCTCACTCTCCTTCATTGTTACTTATTATTTATAAAAAAAAAATCCTATAGTTGTGCTTAACATCTCGACTAAAACAGTCATCGCAGACTAAAACATCTTACCAAAACTCCATATCATATCTCAAGCTCCACGCAGTTTCTCATGATTTAACTACACTAAATATGAAAGAGAGTTTCTCGAGATTTAAGTACAGTCTATACATGAAAGAGAGAGGGGGGTGATGCCTTATTAGTTGATTTGTACATGCAGAAATGCAGCAAGCCAGCTTGATATGTATGTTAGCTGCAAGCATGACATGGTACTGCAGAAAACACTGGAGGCAGGGACTTACAGCAAGCACTTTTCTTGGCTTATTGTGGATGGCTTTGCCGCTGAAATCACATCTGACCAGGTACTCTAAATATAATACTTCCTTCCATCACCCATTTCTTCTGTTTGTTTGTTTAATTTCCGTCCCATTTGTTTATCAATTCTACTAACTGTGGGTGGAAATTTCAATGGGTAGGCGGAAATGCTGAGATCTGCAGATGGAGTAAGGGCTGTTGTGAAGGATCGGGAAATCGGCCTTTGAAACTATTGCCAGCCTTCTGTTTCTTTTCGTATTATTGTGTGGCAAATGTTGACGCTGCCAGTTTTGGGCGTCTGTCTGTTTCAGTTGAATCTAGGATTGTTTGATATTCGATTAGTATTTCAGATATCTTCAGGGCAAAACGCCAATCATCGGCTAAGACTTACAAGCTGGTGACACTTATCTCTGGTCTATTTTAGCAGTGCATAACTATGGAAGGAGGCAATAAATATCATAGACTCATTCTATAGTTTTATATGAACATGTGTTGATTGCATTTAAATTTGCAGTAACTGTAATCATTGACTTTAAAGAAGTAGTAACATGATATGAAATTAGCTTTTCGTCAGTGCTAAATCAGCTCAAAGTCCGTTTTAGGAGACGGAAGTTCTGAGCTAAATCTCGTACTGAATCAAACAGGCCTGAGCAAAGTTGAGTTAAAAAGTAGTTACATGACATAATATTATTTTAGTTCCATTAGTACAGTATTCGCAGATTATATAATCCATTCATTTTTAAAGCCAATACACTACAGAATGGGTTTTTGCCCAAACCAAGTCACAAATTACTGCCCAAAGGAATCTCACAGCAGACTTAAAGCTGGCTAACGGTCAAGGCTCATCGACATGTGTAGTTACCTGCCATAGCTCTCACACCACATATTTTTATATCAAATAATCTCTGTACTGCGCATTTTCTTCCTAGAATCTAATGTTCCAGAAAACTCACAAACCATTTCCCAACAAATGAAGCGGCCAACCTGACACTGGCTAACAGTGAGGGCAGATGGACAAGTGTACCTAAAGCTCTCATGCCACTTATTTTTTATACTGTCAGAGCAGACTTTGTAAGTATCTGTACTTTCAAAGTAAAATCGTGGGTATGCCAAACTCGACTGGGACAGTGGGACAATATAAGAAACAATCGTACAACGGCTTTAATTTGTGATGTGTTACAAAATCTTATGGTTCCGAAACTGATATTTTGGCACATGGTATTTCTACATTAGGGATAGATAACTGATTCACTCCCGTTTTCTTTCATTATATATTTATGTGAAAATGAATTCGTAATCACTAGTGAGTTATTCTTTTTAGTTCAAAACCTAGATATTTTTGTTAGAATTGGTGGCTCTGATGTACTTTTGCATTGGTGTCGGTCAAGTATGTAGAAGAAGCTAAGTACATTTCTCTGGATATTTTTAATTTTTAAGTGTAAAAGTGACTTTATGATGTTATGGATCACTTTAGTGACTTAAGTAACCTCAACAAATGATTAAGTAGTGACGGTTGATCTCATGAGGGCAAGATCTAATCATTGGAAGACCATTGAAAGACCAAGGGTTAGAGTAGTCACACTTTCAAATTAGATAAAGGCATCTCATGAAGGAGAGAGGGGGGCACTTTTGAGGAGAGAAGAGTGGGAGGTGAAAAGACACACATCCTAAGAGAGTTTCTTTGCTTGGAGGGAAAAAGCTTCAACAATGAAAGTTGGGACGCATCCATGGATTTCAAGGCAACTTCAACATTTAAAGAAGTTTAGTACCATACAATAAGGAGGGTCATACAATATGGTTTTGAGGAGGCTGTACAACAATTTTTGTTGGGTTTGCAACTACAATGATGCACAAAAATCGATGTTGAGCTTAGGCATGGATTTCTAGGTGCTAGCCCTGGTGCTAACCAATCCGTACAGTGAGGTATTGTTCTGTACCTCTTCTGGGCACATAAATCAAATTTTATTTATGTTGTTTGTGACTGTACAATCCGTACAGGTTTTACAGGAAGTCAAGTTATGATTTCAGACTGTGTTACTCAAGAAATAAGTGAAGCTTTTGCTCAGATAGGGTGAAAGTATAGTTATTGAATGCCAAATATTTATTGCTATTGTACTCAAAATTTTCCTTCTGTAAAGCTAAATAAAGAAACATTCTCCTTAAATTTGTCATTTTTCCTATGTTTTCTTCAAGAGCCATAATTTTATGTGCCAAATGGAAGAATTTGTCTACTATTCATTTATATTCCGTTGTTGGATTTTAATTTGAGATCTATGACATTTGTGTTTCTGCTCATTAAGTACAGTTTTGTATTAGGTTTTAATGCTTTATTGTTGAAGCTTAATACGAGATTGAAATTAGTGTATGTCATATTGATTTTTTTAGCTATTTTCTACACTTTTGTTATGTAATTTTTTGGAGAAAAATCATTCTTACACTCCCGTATTCAAATTGAGACCATTCCTCTCTTGTGAGCATTCTCCACTTTCCCATTCAAATATTTTTCCTCTCATTGTCAATGGAAAAAATTTGTGTGAAACCATAGTTGTTATGGTTGTAAATGAGAAGAGGACCCCATGAAATTATTATTGGGAAGAGCTTCTAGGGAGTCTGGGACTTTTTGTTGAGAAATGAGAGGTAATGGGATGGTTTTGAGTAAAAACAATTATGACTAGAATGCCTCAAAAAATTGAAGAAACCACCATTATACTTGTGACCATGTTATTCTTGATCATCAATAGTTTGAGCCAAATGTTCTCTTCAAGATCATTCAAGTAGAAAACCAACAACCTTGCACTATTTCTATTTGCAATGGAAGGGAAGAAGATACCTAAGGGACTATGGAGAAGAAAAAGGGAAGTTCTTCCTTATGTTCTGAAGGAGAAAAGTTTCTCATGGAAGTTAATGGTTGGATGAGAGCCTAAAGTGTTCAATGGTGAGGACATTGGCTATTTCATGAGAGTATTGGGTTGGGCTAAGGATTAGAGACCTGTAGAAGATTCATTCTCCCTAGTGGTATCCTGGTCTACCTTGGGAGTGGAATCAATAGTTGATTCCTATAGTTGGGTGGTGTACCTCTCCCCAACAATGAGTTTGATAGTCATGAATTTAATTACATATAAGTCTTTATAATTTCCTTTGTGTGAAATGTTATATGTTTGGAATTTTTTGTGTGGTGCCTTCAATTCAACAAGTAATGTATAAATCCAAAATATGTATGGTTTTATTTGTTAATTGTTTGCATATATGAATTTGAAATTATATTGTTGTTAGAGGTGGAATTCAACCTCACAGTAGGTGAGTTAAATAAATGATTTTTTTATGGAATTCCCATATGACCAAGGGTGGCATCCACATATGTTACAACAATGGTTTCATGAAAATTAGGGATATTGGGGGATCCCTTCCTATGTGATGACATCAATATTAAGAACTATTCACATGATGTGATGGATATGATTCCATGAAAAATAATTGTAAAATGTGTCTAAAGGTTATGAAACTTCAAGATCCAACAACGACAAATATGGTTATCATGAATGAAGTTGGCCCAACTAAGATCATATCCAAGGCCCATTTCTAGGAAAGTTATTAGATGAAAGAAAAATAGGAGAAGGATTGTATTGACTAGTCTAACCAAGTAAGGAATAATGATATGATTATGTCATCCCCATTTGAAGGCCTCGGAGGATTTGGAAATACTCTAAATTCCTAAGGAAAAGAAAAATGAATCATGAATGAAACTCCTCTCTCTGTTGTGAGTAAACCACTAAATTCCTAAGGAAAGGAAAAATGAATCATGAATGAAACTCCTCTTTGTTGTGAGTAAACAATA
Source organism: Picea sitchensis (assembly GCA_010110895.2). Taxonomy (NCBI): domain Eukaryota; kingdom Viridiplantae; phylum Streptophyta; class Pinopsida; order Pinales; family Pinaceae; genus Picea; species Picea sitchensis. The sequence continues at coordinate 19,860 of SNQJ01S0141587.1, read as the reverse complement.
GTTAACTATTTCTTATCTTAGCATTCAACTTTTCCTCAAGAGTAAGTTAGATTTCTCAGTCTTCAAACTTCTTATTTCCTCTTAGTTATAGGAAACTCTTTAATATTTAATTAATATGAAATAAAATTTTGTTATAGTAAACTCTTCAACCTTTAATAAATATAGAAGAATATTTTTTACTTATCCTTTGAATCTTAAAATGGAAAACAAATTGATTGATAAAAGTAAAAAATCTAAATTGTTATAAATTCTAATGTCATCATTGAAAAATCCCTCATTGATACTCCAAGGTATTGTTATATGGAATTTATATGTTAAGAATACATAAGAATAGACAATCATAAATAACAATAGATTGATAAACATTATGAAAAAAAGTTAAGATATTCTCCAATGTATTTTATGATGGAAAGGGGTACATACATTCGCATAGGGCGAATAGATTGGAAAAAAGAGTTATAATTGATACTCAAAGAATTGTTATATTGCATTTATGTGTTAAGAATATATATAATAGATATTCATAATTAATCATAAATAACAATAGATTGATAAACATTATGAAAAAAAGTTAAGATATTCTTCAATGTATTTTATGATGGAAAGGAGTACATAATTTGCATAGGGCGAATAGATTGGAAAAGAGAGTTATAATGGAAAGGGGAAGATATTTTATGATGGTGACTAGATTGAAAAAGACACTTATAATGAAAAGGGGAAGATATTTTATGATGGAAAGGAGAATTTGTATACTAGATTGGAAAAGAGAATCATAGGTAAGATTTCATCCCCTAAAATAGAAACTAACTTGCCATGATCTTGTTTAAATTAACATATTTTCATGTAGAGTTATGGAGTAAGAATTGTCATATGTTTTAGTGTACTTATGGAGTGGAAATATATTTAAGACTATTGAGACTAGTTCGAAGAAACTTGATTTACTTCCATGTCCCATTTATTTGGTTGGTTTGTTTAATTTCTATCTGGGCATTTGTTTATCTATTCTGCTAATTCAGATCTTTTAATGTATGTGGGTGGGGATTTCAATGGGTAACCTAGAATGAAGAGATATGTAGATGTAGTAAGGGCCATTGAGAAGGATTGGGAAATCAACCTCTGAAACAATTATTGGCCTTTTCACAATCCCATTAGCTAATTTGTTTCCTCTTGTATTATTGTGTGGAAAATATTGACGATGCTAGTTTTGGGCATCTATCCATTTTAGTTCAATCTAGGATTGCTTGATGTTCAATCAATATTTCAAATATATTCCGATCAAAATGCCTATAACTAGTTAAGAATTACAAGATGGGGAAACTTATCTCTTTTTTATTGAACGGTGTAATAACTATTATTTTTAGATAAAAATTAGGGTCAAATCCCAAGTCTTATTTTTTTAATAAAAAAGATAGATATAATTTCTTGTTAATCTCCATGTTATAGGATTTATTTATTTATTATGAATAATTCATATATAAATCATGTTCTTGGATTTATTTATTTTTATAAATGTTTCCTATATAAGTTTGGAACTACTTAATTGAAGATATCTGAGAATATAAGATATATCTAGTTACACATAACTTGGGAAAAATCCATACTTCAAGTTTTATTACCCATAATAATAAACCTTCCAAAACTCCTCTCACATGTTTTAAATACATGTTACTCTATACTTCCATGGGATAGCAAGATATGATAATTTAACCACGTATATTTTCTAGAAATCCATACTTTTAATTTTGTCTACCATCGTAATAAATTTTTTCTCATTTTTTCCATGGGCAAAAATACCTCTTCTTTGCATATATTCCAAGGGAATATATGGTACAATTTCTCTCGATTTAAGAAGTGAAAAGGCATTTAAGGTCATTTTAAAAAAGCTTATTATGAATGGAAAAATTAGAAGTATGGATTTATTTTTAATTATATTGGAAAAATCATGTACATTGTTAAGCATGAGAAATGGTCTACCAATATATGATATATACACAGTTGTAAGTTGTATGAATTTCACCAATATATGATATATACACAGTTGTAAGTTGTATGAATTTCAGGTAAATCCTTTACTTTGTAAACATCCTTTTATAACTTGTATAGAATTTATGGACTCTTGAAAAATGCTTTCTCTAATAGGGGAGAAGATGATATACTATATGTCATAGAGCTGATGTACAACCACTTTAGTTAATAACTAAAGTATTTTTTAAGAAGTTTTGAAGTGCATGATTCTCTTCTATTACAAAATAACCACTCTAAGTATGGAAATATTTTTTTCTTTGAAGTGCATGAACCTTTTTTATTAGAAAACCCTGATTCATAGAGAAAAAGAAACCCCTTATCTCTTAAAGTAAATGATCCTATTTTTCCACTAGTACATTTGATAAATTTTTCGATGACATTTCGACGCCCTTCGGAAGAAGGCATGTTTGCCTTTCGATGGACCCAATTTCATCGATTCATTGAAGTCTGTTTGTCACACTCTCTATGAGATTATCCATTTTTTGTTTGTCCAACGTTGCCACAAGGTAGCTGAGGAGAGATTTAATCAAACGGACTTTTGTTGCAACTGATCATCATAATTGCAACGATAATAGAGAAAACAGTTACCAACTTAACGAAAACTCTCTAGAGTTCTCGCTTTTTGAGAGGTCGCATTTTTACCCATATTTCAAAAAGTGGTACTATAGGTAGCACCCGTTTTTTTTGAAGTGGTTAAAATTGTGACTTGTTTGAAATCACGACCTTGACATTATAGTCAAAACCTTGAAATTGACCCTCGAATCAAAAGGTGATACTATTAGTAGTACCACCTTTTTTTTGGAGTTAAAACTATCACCTAATTGAAACTGTGATATTGACCAATGACACCACTGCAAATAAAACACTCAAAATCAACTCCTAATTCTAAAAGTTTTAATACTTGATAATTTTTTCCCTAATTAATTTGCTTTTAATAATTTACATTAAGAAAATAATAAAATTCAAAAAAAAAATCACCCTAAACAAATTCTATTTTTTATTGGTGTATTGGATGTTGTTAATGTATTACTACTATGTTGACTATATTACCTTAAACTAACTTGACATAGATCAACATCAATAAATCCCACTGAAATTTCATGACTAACGTATTCTTTGTTATTTTCTTTCATGATTTATAATATGGCTCATTGAGGTTATGCATGATATTTATGAGAAATTAATATCAACCCATAAATGTTTCATAGCTAGAGCTAAAATAATATGACCATTACCTAAGTAGAACTTAGAGTTTGAGTGACTTTGCACAAATTCCATGCTATGGTGATGTCATCCCCATTTTTCCAAGGTAAGGTGAAGTTTATTGTATAGGGAAATGATCTTTAATTCAAAAAAAAATTGCTATAGGGAAATGACCCCTAATTGACAAGAATAATACAAAGAACCAAAAAGATAGCAACAATTTCCAAATTAAACTTGTATCCACATAGACACAGAAATACAACAACAAGTTTTATCTCTTTCCTCACCCAACTATGAGATCCCAAGACCCAATGCCAATATAGATTCTATGAAAAATGTGGTAAGTAAATGCCTACATAGAGTTAGTTTGAGAGACATAATCAAGTAGAAAGTTTATATTCCAGTATGAATTGTATATGTGATTACTGGAGGTTTAATCATGTAGCACTTCATTGTTTAAGGATAATGCATACAATTCATATTAGTCATTTGTGCATAAATTGTAGGTAGAGGATGAAAAATATCTTCTCAATCTAATGGGCTCTCCAAGACCTCCAATAAATGCAATATATATAAGAGAGTTTCAAAAACAATAATCAATTAGTCCCTCAATCTACTTCATGAAATCTCAAAGAAACTCCAATACTATCTTTGGACAATAGAGAAATTTCAAGAAATTTTATTAAGTTGAAAGGTAATTACTTTGGCATGGAGACACACAATATTATGCACAAGCATATCCATTCTAGTGGATATTTGACATAAATTTAACATCGATGTAGTGAAATAAACCATTTTCCAAGTGTTGTTGCTAATTTGATGGGCTAAGAAGAGATGTCTGGTAATTTTTATTGGTAATAAAAAATATTGTTTTTTGGTCAGGTTGTAACCAAAATGTTTTAGTGTAAGGTTATGATGTCATTTTTTTGGTGAGAACTTGGGTGATTTTCCCTCTTTCTCTCACTATGGAAGGAGGGATTATTGTTGATTGGAAGAACAAAGTCGTAAAGGATCACAAGAAAATAAGAACTTCTTTGATGTAAAGTACAAGGATTCAAAATCATGGTAAAAAATTCATTCAAAGTGGTTTTCTAATTTAGATCAACTTATTTAATCTCAATTATCTCACGCGTTATCACCTCTTAAAATTTAGTTTCAATTTAAGAGCTTTAAGATTGATTAAAAAAAAAAAAAATCATACTTTTCATGAAAATATAGTTTGATTTAAAAACTTTATTTTCCTTTTGTATTGTTTTGTATAACAACATTTTTTTAATATAATAATATTTATAAAAAAATCAAAAGAATTGTGAAATCCAAAAAATAATATTTATATATATCTCAAATCATCATTGACTTGCACTTATCTTTTCTTAAATATGTTTCATTAATTGTGGACAATTTAGAATGAGAAAAATCCAAATAGAAGGATTAATTCTCCATCTTTCCCATCTTGATAAAAAGATAGTTTTAGCATGAGTGCAGTGATCAAAAGATAAAATATGAATATGGATCTTCTACCCTGAAAATTTGGAAATATATGATGCTCTAAAGAGAGGACATGCCACAACTTCATTTAGCTTTTGACGAAAGATTCTTTTAGCATGATTATAGTGATAAAAAAATAAAATGTAAATACGTATCTTTTGGCTTAATAACTTGGAAATATATGATGCTTCGACAGAGACATTCTACACCAAAACCATAAATGTCACCTCCAAGTTGAACTCACTGCCATTTTTATTTTAGTATTTGATAATTTATTTTAACAACATTGTGAGTAATTCCAAAACTACATTGTCACCATTTCGTTATTTAACTCATTCAAACTCTGAAATAATTATTCGATGCTTTTTTCCTTTCTATTAATTGAAGGAAAAGAGATAATAATGTTAAGAACATCCATGTTAGGGGTAAGGGAGGGCCAACCTAAATTTGTTTGTGTCCAAGAGAGGAGAAGTTTGCATGAGAATGTTAGCTTTAGGTTGTAAGTAGCCTCCATCATTTTTAATCACGATTCCAGTATAACCAATACAACCAAACAATTGAACAACAAGATTTTCGCTAATTTGACCTTGATTCATAAGAGTTTCAATCACCTATTTTTTTTTTTTTTACCTTGATTCATAAGAGTTTCAATCAGCTATGTTTTTTTCTTGAAGTGGGGTTAAGGGGAAACAAATCATGAATAAAGTGATATACATTAGATTCATATGTTTTTCTCATAAGTTGTAATCTTCTAAATAAAAATGCCATGTCATTAATATGGAAATTTTTCTTGAAATATAAAATTTGAAAATAAAAAAAATGATTACTTGATTACCATCATCCATGAAATAAGTTCCCTTGTCCTATTGGTTAACTGATGGAATTTGCAATCTACTTATCTAAAGTAAATGTTGCAAAATCAGAAAACTATGGTGTCTTGTTAAGGACACGTCATGTAGGCCCCAATGCCATTTGACAACATAAAACATGTTACGAAATCCCTAAAGTGAAAATTAATAGCAATTCAATTGTTACTCCTTTAAGGAACTGATTGAATCCATGAACAAAGTAATATTGAAAACATAGCTTGCTAGTGAAGATACAACAATTATAATTTTGCCAAATAACTTGGAGACAATGCCAGTTGACAACATAAACCATGTTATGAAATCCATAAAGTGAAAATCAATAGCAATTTAGTTGTTACTCCTTTAAGGAATTGATTGACTCCATGAGCAAAGTAATATTGAAAACATAATTTGCTAGTGAGGATACAACAATTATAATTTTTCCAAATAACTTGGTAACAATTCCATTTGACAACATAAACCATGTTATGAAATCCCTAAAGTGAAAATCAATAGCAATTCAGTTGTTACTCATTTAAGGAATTGATTGACTCCATGAACAAAGTAATATTGAAAACATAGGTTGCTAGTGAAGATACAACAATTATAATTTTTCCAAATAACTTGGCGACATTGAAGCAATTATTGAATTTGAGGTTAAACTATGGGGGTTGGATACAAATTCATTAAGAAAAAATGAGCTACTTACCACAAAGCCTAGCATTACCTGTAAATCCACTTTGAGGAGTCAAGACATAAACTTCCACTATCTGTTGGTATTATGAGCCTTAGTGATCTAATACAAATGTCTCTAAAGGACGAACATAATAATAAAACATCTTGGGGAGACAAACTATATGATGCAAAAATACTTTAAATTTGTTGGTTTGAAATCGTAAAAATACAATTCCAAGCATGGGAAGTTGGTTGGGTGAACCCGAACGAGTTTTTGGCATGAGAAATTGTATCAAGGGATGTTGACTTCCCAACATCTATTGGCACACTGTCAAACATTAAAGAATCATACCAACTATCATCGAACTTTTGTCAAGAAAAAATATTGTAATTTTGAATAAAAGGAGAAGATGGAATTTGTCAAAAACAATGGACTTCATCAACAATTAAGTAATAAATAATAGGTTGTTCTGGCCGCTAGTTGGTTAGGTAGTAGACTAAAAACCATATATTATATCAAGCAGTGTATCAAGATTGTTGATCCAAATTTCTATGAAGTTTTTTGTGCAACTATATTATGCTTGGTTTCTATTATGCTACTTTACTACTATAGGATGCACTATACCAGAAAGCATGCAACCTGCATTGTCTACATATTTCTATATGGAGCCCATGTAAAGAGTTTAAAGCCAACTACTATTTTTGACACATGGGTTATGCATGAGGTAATATGTAGTTACTACATATTACATGTTAGATTCACCATATGTAGCTAACTATGTCCAAATTGAATGATAAAGATATGTTATTATGGAAAGGTAAATGAACCCAAAGATGTAATATGTAGTAACTACATATTACGTGTAATATGTAGTTACTACATATTAATATTACGTGTAATCTACATACTACATATTACTTGTAATACTACATATTACTTGTAATACTACATATTACTTGTAATATGTAGTTACTACATATTACACGTAATATGTAGTTACTAAATATTACATCCTTGGGTTCATTTACCTTTCCATAATAACATATCTTTATCATTCAATTTGGACATACTTAGCTACATATGGTGAATCTAAATTCATTCTATGACTCTCTCTAGATCATATAATAGTTGAGTGATAATTGCATGAAAGTGTGAAGCCTGGATGAAAATAAGATAACTATATCCAATAGTTGAAGGAAAAATTGAAACAAATAATCATATAAAGAAACTAAACCTACAGATCAGGGCTTAAATCTTGTCGCAATAAAACAAGGCTTGAAGAAAATAATGTGAACCATGTAACATATCCAAGATTCTCTTATACAATTTCCATGTAGGTGTGGCAGACATAGGTGCTAGACTCATATGTGATACATTCAAGAAACATCATTTGTTTAGGTTTCATGATATGCTCCAAAAAAGGTGGTAAAATAACACATAGAGAAAATATTTAGAATCTAAATTGAAACTAAATTTTGTGAGGTGACAACACATGAGATAATTGATATTAAATAAGTTAATTTAAATTAGAAAACCACTTTGAATCAATTATCTACCATGAATTTGAATCCTTGTACTTTACATCAAAGAAGTTCTTCTTCTCTTGGGATCCTTAGTGAGAGAAAGAGGGGAAATCACCCAAGTTCTCACAACGATTTGACATCATAACCTTCCACTAAAAAATTACGGTTGCAACCTAACAAAAAAAAAATCTATTAGAAATAACAATTACAATGCATCTCTTTGTATCCCATCAAATCAACAACAACACTTGGAAAATGGTTTCTTTCACTATAATGATCGTTCAATTTATGTAAAATATCTATTAGAGTGGCTATTCTTGTGCATAATATTGGGTGTGTCCATTCCAAAATAATTACTTTTCAACTCAAAAGAATTTCTTGAAATTTCTCTGTTGTCCAAAGAGAGTCTTAGAGCTTCTTTGACCTTTAATGAAGTAGAATAAGGGACTGATTGATAATTGTTGTTGTAGATTTCTTGTGTTTCTTGCATTGATTTAAGGTCTTGGACAGTCCATTGGCTTGAGAACACATTTTCCATCCTCTACATACAATTTATGCACAAATAACTTAAATGAATTGTATGCATTATCCTCAAACAACAAAGTGCTACATGATTAGACCTCTAGTAATAATAAATACAATTCATACTGAAATAGAAACCTGCTACATGACTATGCCTCTCAAACTAACTCTATGAAAGGATTGTACTTACCAAATTTTGCATAGAATCTATATTGTCATCGGGTCTTGGGATTGCCACAATTGGGTGAGGAAAGAGATCAAACTTCTTGTTGTATTTTTGTGTCTATGAGTGTTATTTTATATGGATACAAGTATAATATGGAACTTGTTATTGTCTTTTTGTTTCTATGTGTATTATTCTTGTGATTTAGGGGCCATTTCCCTATAGAACAAATTTTGTGAATTAGGGGTAATTTCCCTATAGTATAAACTTCACCTTACCTAGGCATGGAAAAAGGGGGATGATGTCGCCATAACATGGATTTTGTACAAATTCACCCAAACTATGAGCTCTACTTAGGTAATGGTCATCTTATTTGAGCTCTAACTCTATGCAATCTATCGATTGATATTAATTTCTCATAAATATCATGCTATAATCTAAATGAGCCATATTATAAATTATGAAAGACAATAGCAAATAACAAGATACTCAGTGAATTTAAATGTAATTTATAGATATTGGTTTATGCCAAGTTAGTTTAAGATAACATAATCAACACAATAATAATACATTAATAACATCCAATACACCAATAAAAACAAATTGAGAGAAAAGATATCACAACAAACATGGAAAATAACCAACTATTTAGTTGTCAACCAACAAAGGGAGGAAAATCCACAAAAGAAGCTCTTATATCTATAATATAACAATGTAGTTCTCATCAAAACCCATATTTTCATGTAAATTAATACACACATAAAAATATGGATTACATCAATTGGGAGTCCCATCAAATGTACATGGAATGATAGGAAAACTAGAATGACATTGCATCCATCTATTTCCTTGGATTGAATCCATAATAGTAGACCGTTTCATTTCTAGAGACAATCACACACTACTATGTTACAAAATGATGATATCTGTATACACTAATCTAAATATATTAATCTCATATCTATATCAATTTGACCTCGGACCATAGAACATGCATTGTTGGAGCAAAAATACCCCTGCTTATTGAGGTATTGAAATTAATTTTCAAGCCACCACTTTATTTTCTTCTTTTCTTTTTCTTTTTAGGTCTAAGGAAACTCTTCTTCCTCTTCAAAGATGACTCGAATTCACCCAACCCAAGGGTGAAATCATAATACATAATTGTTGAAGTTTGAGTAGTTTTGGAAGACATTCTTATTGTAACATATTGTATTAGACCAAGACAAACCCTAAAGAATAATATTATGTTATATTTGTAAAGTCGGCCCTATTTTTCCTTTGTAAAAGTTGGCCCTATTATGCCTTGGAAAAATTCAATTGTAAATTAGAAAGGGTAAAGTATATAAGTCATCCCTTACATATTTTTGGGTGGCTCAACTTGTATTTATAAGAGGCTAGGTGTCTCACTTGAAGAACACAAAAGCAACAAGCTCTCTCACACAAGAATAAGTGTGCAAGTCTGAGGAGGATATGCAACTACAGAGGAATGGTGTTCTAGTGAAGGGTTTTTGTTATCTGTTGGAGGACTATCTTTGTCTAGTGGTGCGCTACCCTATTCTGGTTAGGGTTTATATTTTATCTTATGTTTGTTGAGATATCTCTTGAGAGAGACATTGTACTTGTTGATGAATCTATATTGAAGAAGCTTTGTTGGGTTTTCTCCCCTAAGAGGGTTTCCCTGGATAAATATTGTGTATACTACAAATGTCTTTCTTTTAGTGATCCTTATGCATGCAATTATTGTTTTAATAGCTTAAAGTTAAAGAATATTGAATACAGTTAACTGCTTAAGAGAAATTTTAACATGGTATCAGAGCGAGCCTAAAAGAATCCATTTCACAGTCTAGAAGGACTCGTTGGGGAAAAAATACTATAGGAAGACTCTCCTAACCCTAGTGCACCTTTACTTGGGTTTATATTTTTAGTTTGATGAATATTTGAAAATTGCAACTATCAAGAACTGCACAAAACCCTAGAAGGTGATTTCTCCCACTTTCTTGAGGATGTTCGTCAAAGTAAAGCTACCAAGGAGCTCGCCTAAGGAGATTGCACCTTTCCCTCAAACTAGAATTCAAAAATTCACATTTTGAAAAATTAGGGTTTCCTCATAAACCCTAGCTCAAGACGTCTTGGAAGCTACATATTGAAGTTAGAGAAGTTCACCTTGGAATAGCACACTCTCTGGTAAGTTCAAAACCTTTCTTTGAAAAGTTTTCATTTTTCTTATTGTATTACCGAAAATGGCACCCAGTACCAATTTTGATGAGAAGTTTGAGGGTGTTGATAACTTCAAAGCATGGAAGTATAGAGTGATTCTCATTCTAGAAGGGAATGACCTAGAAGATTTCATCAAAAAAGAAGTTCTAGAACCAGACGAATACGAGGCCAACGAAAAACACAAAAAGAACCTAGTTAAGGCAAAGATGATCATTATTTGATTCTTTCAAGGATCATTGATACCACATGTGATCTAGATTTGGATGTCCCGGTGGCCACCCACCTTTTTCAACTAACTCAAAACAACTCTAGCAATTTGATAATTTACTATTTTAGCGGTTCAGTTCCTAAACTTCAGGCCATTTTGAGGGCCCTAAGCGGCGTCTTTTGGGGTATGTTGTTGTTGCAAAACTTCATGTGCAATTGTTGTGAATCCCCTCAGGATGAATGCTGTGGAATTATCTCACTTTGAGAAATGGAGATCATTAATGCAAAGTTACGACCTCGAGAGAAGTTGATATGTGACTTACTAACCAGAGTACATGACTTTGGCTTCATCTCCTAGGGTTAGGTTTTGAATGTTTAGGGTTTTGAGAACCTCTGTTTATTGTAAAAATGCCTTTGAGCCTCATTATGAAATAATCTTCTTACTTGAATTCCAGGGTGTAGAGACCCAGGTCGGTGTGGAGTGTGTTAATTATCACTCCATGATATTAAAGTCACTAGTTCGAAACTGGGGAAAAAAAATCGAAACCCATGTTAAGGGTTGGTGTGGCTCGAGGCGGGTGCGATCCACTGGTGATTTTGACGGCTTAGAAGCCCACGAGTGGCGAAACCTGCGGGGAAAAAAAATCAAACCATGTTAAGGGTTGGTGTGGCTCAGGCCGGGTGCGATCCCCGGGTGATTTTGATGGCTTAGATGCCCCTGAGTCGCGGTTTCTCAAGCCACAGGTTAATCGCAGGTCCTGCACAAATTAACAAACAAAAAAAAAATAATCTTCTTGCGAATGAGAGTTGTCATCACATCTCTTCTCAAAGATAAGCCATCACCATTCCAGCAAGCTTGTTTTCCGCTGCATTTTACAATTTCAACTTATTTCATTATTGAATAGAAACCAGTTTTACTGTATCTCTTTTATTCTGTGTTAAGAATATGGTAATAATTTGTACTCATTTCGTTCTGCTCATAAAATCTGGATCAGTGGCATCAGAGTGGTCTGCTCCTTGTTGTCTTAATGCATGTCCCCAACGAGGTTGGAGTACAAAGATTTGGGTCTCGAGCTTGTTTCTCTTGAGGAAAAAATCTCTCGCACACCCAAGCGACCTCTCATGGAAGGAGAAAATAAAGATGATGGGACAGGAGATCCTTTCA
>SNQJ01S0141586.1:0-24822 GCA_010110895.2 Picea sitchensis | reverse complement strand
GTCCAAATTTCTCCTTCTTTCTCTCTGAGCTTATGCATCCAATTTTGAGTATCCATCCTCAACAATATCATTCTCTCATACTCTTTATGAAATCCACCAAACCCCTTAGTTTTTCATGTTGATTGTGAATATTGTCTAGTGATTGTGGGATTAATGCGCTTGGAGTCTTATTAGAGGAAACTATGCGAGGTTCGTAGAGCGGTGTCGACATTAAATATTATGGTTGTAATATTCCTTATATGTTATCAATAAAAGATAGTTTTCCTTTCCCAATTCATGTCTCTATGTTCTTGTGAATAATTTTGAATGTTTGTAGCTTATTTCTTGAGAATTAGTACATGTTTATGTTAATAATTATTTCATATATGCTCTTGTAGATTGCTTTTTGTGTTGTTTCGGGTCAGCGTTGGGAGGATATCTACAACTTAGGATCAAGCAGTAGACAAAAAGGATCTACTATGAACGAAAGGATACAAGGTTCCTACCTTAACCTGATTCCTCTTTTTCATATCAATCATTAAACCTAGTTGAATTTGGAAAGAATAAGTTACTTTATGTCTTTTAAGGAGTCATTTCTCTGCCTAGCCATTATACCCTAACTAGGGGAATTTTCCTTGAAGCACAAGGGTATAACTAAAAAGGGTATGAAATATTTCATGAAAAGTGTACTAGGAGGGGGTTTAAAAAATGTGAACTATGTGTATTATTTAATATCTCATGAATGAAGGTGTTATGCCAAGGTTAAATAAGGGAACCCTCCATGGTAAGGAGTTTAATGCGCAATAAATATGTTTTTATTAGGTACATAATATGTCACATCCCTTATATATGATGATGATGATGATGGTATATCCTCAAAGATTGAAATTCAAACACTTCAAGAATAGAAATCTATTGGGTATGTGTTATATTCTTTGCATGTGTGTGTGTGGGCGTGTCGGATTCGACAACTGCTTCTGATGATCCCTCTAGTAGTTCTCTTTGTGTCATGTGCATTAGGAACTTCCTAGGGGGGGTCCTAGGGGGGTCTCAGGGGGGGAAGTTATGGCCCCCCTACTTACGTACAACGTTCGGCTTCGAGACTGTGCCCCAAAATATTTTTTGGGGCATTTTTGCTATTTTAACGGATTTTTCTATTTTTAGTAGTTTTCTAAATTAATCCTGGATTAAGGGATTAGGGTTTTGGTATCTATAGAATATCTAAAACCATTGTATATATATTGTATGGTGAATGGTGAAATTAATACAATGAAGTGTTGAAAGGTTTTCTCTCGGTTAAGGGTTTTTGGTATAAATCTTTGTGTACTATGTGTATGAGCCATTGATTAATTTCTGTTTTTCTTAAGAATCTATATACATTGCTTTACTACATAGGTTAAAAACTTACATGTGGTATTAGAGCTCATTTTTAGCTTCAGAGGGATGCCTTTGTTTCTGAGGGTTTGGCTCAGTATTGATAGATCAAGTTTATCTTGGGTCTGTGATAAACCTGGGTTTAATGGGAACTTTTGCAGTGGAGATTTGAGTGTATAAAGAGGAATGGCAAGATATTATAGAATTGAGATAGAGAAGTTCAACGATAAAAACTTTGAGCTATGGAATCTCAATATGGAGGACCTTTCTGTAGACAAAGAACAATGGATCATTGTGGATCTTGGTACACAACGTACCGATATGCAACCTACTAGCATACAATCGACTAATACACAACCTAATAGTACACAAACTACTAGTACACCACCTACTGGTATGTCGAAGGAATATTGGGAGAAGTTGGACATAAGAGAAAGGAGTACTATTTGACTTGGCCTGGAAGATTCGGTGTTGTTGAATGTCTCAGGAGAATCTACAACCAAAGAACTATGGGATAAGTTAGGCAATTTGTATCAATCAAAGTCCCTAATAAACAATTTGTTTCTTCAAAAGAAGTTGTATCATCTTAGGATGGAAGATGAAGATTTTGTGACAGAACATCTAAGTGCCTTTAACACTATGGTAAGTCAACTTTTTTATGTTAATATTACGATTGCAGAAGAAGATAAGTTTATTACTTTGTTATGTTCTTTTCCAGACTCTTGGGATAATCTAGTTGTAGCAATTGGTAGTACCACTCAATCTACATTGAAGTATGAGGATGTAGTTGCATCCTTGTTATCTGAAGAGATGAGGCAGAAAAGCATGGATGGTCATAGCACAGATGCTTTATTTGTAAGAGGTCGTACCCAAGACAGGAATCCTGATAAGTCTTCGGGAGGGAGATCTAAATTACAGGTAGATCTAAGTCTCTAGGAAAATATTTGAGGAAATGTTGGAAGTGTGGTAAAACATAGCATTATAAGAAATATTGCAAGTCTAAGAAGGTTGATAAACCAAAGGGATCTGATAGTATCTCTTCCACAGAGGAAAAAACCTCCACTGAAGAAGGAGGTGATGTTTACATGGCATCTAAAGGTACACATGCATACCATGATGTATGGTTGATCAACTCAGGTGCATCATACCTTATGACTCCTCACAGGGAGTGGTTCTCTTAATATGAAAAATACTATGGTGGTGATGTATTCCTAGGAGATGACTCGACAACCAAAATCATGGGACATGGAAGGGTTAAGTTGCTGCTAAAAGATGGAAGGATTAGAACTCTCCTTGGGGTTTTTTACATTCCAAAACTAGTCAGGAGCCTAATATATGTAAGCAATTTGGATGATGCAGGAGTGAGTACTATATTTGGGAAGGGAACTTGCAAGATGGTATGAGGAGAAATGGTGTTGATGAGGGGAATTCAGTGTAGACTTATGCACAATTTGTTGGGAAGAACTTATACTAATGGGTGTAACAGTTCTGTTGTCCCTAAGCATACAAATAAAGAATACAAGACCAATACTATCCCTGGAAAGAAGACCATGTCGTGGCATCAAAGACTGGGGCATATTGGAGAAAAGGGCCTTCGAACACTACATGGTAAAGGTATGGTTGAAGGTATGTCTAATTTCACTTTGGATTTTGATTTCTATGAACATTGCATATATGGAAAATAGAATCAAGTAAGATTTCCATCTGGTGTTGTAAGAGAAAAGGGGATCTTAGAGTTGATACACAGAGATGTGTTTGGACCTGTGCATGTTCCATCACTAGGTAAATCTGTGTATTATGTTTCATTCATAGATGATTTATCAAGGAACACGTGGATTTATTTTCTTAGAAAGAAATCTAAGGTATTTGATAAATTTAAAGAGTTTAAGGCTCTGGTAGAAAATCAGATAGAGAAGAAAATAAAGGTGTTAGCACCAAAAGTCACTCCTAGATTACGGCAGGAGTAAGCTTGATACCCATCAGTTTTATATGTCACAAAAATAAATAGGGGGTGGTTGAATGGATGCAGACCCATGACAATATCGTTTTAACTTAGAAAACTAGACTAGGCATGCACGAGAAGGTGAGGTCCCTATCTAACTTCAGTTAGGAAGTTGAATTTAAGGTGAGCAGATGGAAGAATTGGTGAGAAGATGAATGAGACTGCTATGGGCATTTGGCCTTCCAGTAGCCCAAGGATGAAAAACAAGACAAAATATGTCGAGATGAAACAGCTACAACAACACAGTGATGACTTGACTGGATCTTCCAATTCCAGGAATCACAATACTATTAACGACTTGTTGGATCTCCATTCCAAGCTATTGATTAATGAGAGGAAAGGTAACCTGAGAAACTAACTTCATGTGAAATAGGTGAAGTCGGACTACATAATCCTACAACATCATGACCCTCATTGGATCCTCCAATTCCAAGTTTCTATCTGATGTTTCTGAGATGGAAAGAAGTTGACTTTCATTAAACAAGTGTCAAATAAAAATGCATAGCAGATGAAACCAATGCTTCATCAAAACATACAACAGAACCTAGATCAACCATGACACCAACAAATCGAAGAAATTCCTCCAAAAATACTTGGATGGAGCTTCGATCTCAGAAGGAACGATCATATCATGAGTTCAATGCTTCACATAGGCGAGTTTCCCTATCAGGATGTGCATGAAGAGCGATGGTCCAATTTGCCCATGCAGTCAGTTGTTAGACGCAATATTTGTTAAGTTGGACTGACATTCCCCTTCTACGCTTTGTCTCTTTGTGACTTTCTATTTATGGAAGGAGACGATGTCTCAGCCACCTTCCTTATTTGCATTAATTTCTACCTCGAGATCAGGGAGGCCCAATTCAACTCTACTCTTGGACAATGTAGAGGTCTTTCCTTGGCCACTGTTGCTTTGCAATACTACTATGAGGGCAGAGCCTATGAATGGACAAGGATCTACTTGAGGAGGCCAATAAGCTCAACACTGTGAAGGTGATATGAGGGGTGTTGAGGTGAAAGAACCAGGTTATGGAGACATGGGGGTTGTGACACTAGACAAGAAGTGCCACTGGAAAATGGATAGAACACAGGTGGAAATAATCACGGAGCATAAGGTTACACATGTTAGAGATAAGAGGATGAAGGAAAGGGACATGACACACGGGAAATGAAGGGCGAGGTGTGTGCGATAAGTGAAAGGTAGGAGGAAGCGGAATGTGGCAGGGAATAGGAAAGGCAGTGGGGGACACTTGTCATAGAAGTAGGCAGGTAATGAAAGCCAAGGAGAGGGAAGCAGTAAGGGGTCTTGGGGCCTGTAGAAACTTCCATATGGTTTATTAAAGACAGAATGAAAATGAATTATGGAATGAGACCTCTTGAGTAGAATGGATTAGCAAATCCTGAGTTATTTAGAGCACACACCCTCACATCGGACTTGTCGCCCACCCATTAAAGGCAGCAGTGGGGAGGTTCTAGCATTGGACCACAATCCATGAATCTAGGCATCTGATCTTGGTCCTTCAAATATTCTTACTTAACCATCATCTTGGGACCCCTGCCCATTAAAAGATAGAACGAGGGAAGGAGGTTCTAGAATCGATCATGGTACGTAGATGCAGAGCATAGATGTGTGGCCACCCAGTACAGCACCTCTTAAGCGTCTTAACTAAACTTAGGATAAGTGGTTTGTAATCCACTTTGTGCCATTTTTCACTAGAGGGGTCCATTTCTTAGGAAAATAGCCACCTTACAACATTATATGCTAACATTAGGCTCCACGGGGATGCTTGAATGCCAAGAACTCTTTGCTGACTTGATTGCCTTTTTTGGGCTATGGAGTCACTTATTGAAACCGAAAACAAATAGAAAATAATATTTACAACAACAAAAAGATCCATAAGGCTCAAACAAAACATTTCTTCAGGAAATGCCCATTCCTTGGACCATTAAAAACTTATTCACCCTCTGAATCCTACAACCTATAGGTATTGTTCAAGAATACTTCAGATAACTTGAAGGGTCCAATCCAGAGATTGAACTTCTTGTGTTTGACTCTGTCTGCTGCGGTTGCATCCCGCAAGAACTAGATGTCAGTGGAAATTTCCTTCGACCTTCTTGTCAAGGTCATGTTGATCTTTATTCTTGATAATGGACTCGTCCATCTTCTTCTCTCTGATCACGCACTTCCAACAGAGTTGATAAATTCTTCTAACCATATTGTCTTGCTCCCCTTCATAATCCACGAATTTGGCTATAGGTAGAGCCAGCTGAGTTGGAAATACAACTTTTGTCCCATAAACAAGTTGAAAAGAGGGAGGTGCCTAAGGACCTCTTGGCTATCACTCAATATCCCACAGAGCAAATTTAAGTTTTGAATCAGGCCTTCTTATTGTCTTCTAACATTATTTTAATAAGCTTGATCAAGCTTTTGTTGGAAAATTTCTGCCGATCCATTGCTTGGGATAATAAGTGATCATCAGTCTACAATCTCAAGCTGATCACACAAAACCTAACAGACTCGGGCCAGAAATGTGCATCATTATCAATGAGAAATTACGTTGGGACATCCAAACCTTCCCTATGATATCTCAAAGCGGTAGTAACTTTGTGTAGGCTTGCTCACAGTGGGGATAACTTGATCCACTTGGTGGAAATAATGTTTAGTCAAGATCATCTATCGACCACTTGAGAAGGAGGATAGATCTCAATGAAGTCCAACTCCCATTGTTGAAAGGGTTTTGAAGCTACTATAGGCTTTAGTGTGAGATATTTGAGTTATTGCTTTCCTAATAACTTTTGGAATTTGATGTAGGATTTGACCTCTTTCCAGACATCAGTGAATAAGGTGGACCAATAGTACTTGACCACGAAATTTGTAGGCTATTGTTTTCCATAAGTGATTCCCTCCACACATGTTGTCATGAAATCCAACATAACCCTTTGGGCCTCTTGTGGGTTCAGAACCTCTCAAAATCACCCCTAGGGGCTCTTTCCAATATAAATTTATTTGATTAAAGGCATTATCCTAGTTTCTTTGAGCTTAGGATCTCTTGCCTTGATTTTTCCCATACCATCATGGGGCTTTAACTCTTGTAGAAAATATATGGAATCCTTGTACCAAGGGCATCCTACCTTTGGGGTTTGCACAGACATTTTGTATCCAATGATTCGACCTGCTGATCTTATGACCATTTTTCGACAAATTTTACCCCCAAAGCTCTGCGATTTTCTTATTAACTTAACTTGGCTCAGCCTTGACCTTTGATCAATTTGGTGGGCTTTATCTCAGTCAAATTCAAGTATCTTGGCGATCCATCTTCTCCTCCTTCCATCTATGTCTGGTTGAATGAGGATCTCCTTCATAGTGAGAAGGGACATATGCAATGATTTTTTTGAATGCAAGACATAGGTCTACGAAAGATTTGAGATCTTTCACTAAGGCATATTCCTACTTCTCCATAATGTCTGTTGATCTACTCTGCATATCTCAATGCCCGACTGAAGAAAAACTAGGATGCTCCAAGCCCTCAACATTTTTCTACAATGAGCAGTACCTTATGTCAAATGAAGCAAAAGAAAATAAGGAAATCCCTTTGAGTAGTGGGGTGATAAACCTGAGGAGCTTCAATCAAGGATTTATTTATCTAATCAAAGGAATTTTGAGACTCGATAGTCCATATAACTTCATTTCCTTTATTCAACATGAATGTTATAATCTTTACCATCTCAACAAAGTTGGAAACAAACCTCCTCGGAAAATCAATTTTTCCCAGGAAAGCCTGGACTTATTTTACGGATCTTAGGAGTGGCAGGGGTTTGGGTGCTTGACTCTACTAGGATCAATCACTGAACCTTGGTGATACTCGATGGCCCAACAAATTTCCATCCTTCATGGAAAACAGATACTTCTTGGCATTTAAGGAGAGGCCAAACTTCATGCACTTCAGGAAAACTCTTTTTAAATGTTCACGGTGGTCTCTGTCGGAACTTGGAGAAAATTGTGATGTCATCCCGGATAGATGACCACTGAACTTGTCCCTTTCTCCCAATGAAAGTGATATACATGGCTCATTGAAAGGTTTCCCCTGCATTCATCAAGCGAAGAATTTTGGCATACATGAATGTACTTGGAGTGAATGTTGTCTTTTCTCTGTCCTAAGCGGGACAAAAATATGATTGTAAGCGGAGAAGCCATCAATCATGGAAATCTCGGATGCTCTGACGTTACCCTTTACAATATATGTTCCATCTTGGCAAGGGGTAGTGTCCTTCTTTGAGCTTCTATTTAGGTTTCTGAATTCAACACAAAGCCTGATCTCACCACTTTTATTCCTTACAGGGACAAGATTGGCCACCCTCACAGACCACCTCAAAGGCATAATGATCTGGGCATCCAGCAACTTCTTTGCTCTTTCTCCATGATAGGAAACAACATGGATTGATCTATCTCAGCTTTTTCCTAAATGGCTTAGCCCCTTCCTTCAATCGGATCTTGTGCTCGTGTGTGGTGTCATAGTCCACGAGATCTCTTAAGTATGTCCCAGTGAACACATCGACAAACTTATTTAAAATATCAACATATCCGACCCTCTATTCTCTTGTAGAATGTTTGACAATTTGATGAACTTTGGCTTTGTCTATGTGTCGATATTGCATTCAGATATGTCAGTCTCATCGAGCGGTCCTTTGCTTTCCTTTGGTAACATCATTTATGTCAAACAATGTCTCCAAAGGGACTATTCCCTTTGGAATGTGAGTGTTAGATGTGCACAATGATGTGATTAGCAATTTTCTTTACAAATACATCATCATGTGAGTTACTTTCAGGTTCATGGTCACAGTGCATATATGTCTGAAAAATCCACCATGGATTTCAGGGAAACTCTTGATTTCAAGATCATTCTCAAATACCTTCCAATTCTTGAAATTGTCAGGTATAGAGAGCATTTTACTTCTATAAGTACCTAAGATTGGTAGGGGCACTCTGAAGTTTCTTGCTGAAGCGACTAAGGAATCAGCAACTGTATTCTCTTCTCTAGGGATGAATAAAATGTTGAAGGCCAAGAAAGAGGTAATACATCAATCCCACTTCATTCCTATAAGATCTCAGCCTTGGGTGCTTATCTTGGTAAATATTTATGACTTTATTTACAACCAACAAACTGCATCTCCAAACACAAACACTTATTTGATTCCCATGTCCTTTCTTGACCCTCAAGCCCAACACAAGAGCTTCATACTGCCACATTATTGGTAGTCTCAAGTCTAATTTGCAAGGCAGGCTAGTGCTGGTGAGATAAACACCATTCCAACCCCTGCACCTTCCTTGGAGGAGGCTCCATGAAAAACATTTCCCAAAAAGTGGGGAGAAAATCAATGAAAGGTAGTGGGATGCTTCAGGTTTAGAGGAGACTTAGGAGCATCAATGAGATGAAGTAAACTAGACCCCAATTAGTGTCTAAGGAAAATATGGGATGGTTGGTGGGGTTGGTATCATCACTGATGATTAAAGACAATTAGACTCTGCAGTACAACCTTTTATGTCCCCAAACCTTACTGGAATAGTAGCATGGGTTAGGTCCATTTCGAGGGTTCCCCAAGTATTTTTATCCGAGATCTTGACAACAACATGCCAAACTTGGGGGCAACATGAAGCCACTAGAATGTCCATGACCACACTCTTCATGGGGCGGAACCGCAGTCACTACCAAATCTTTGATGACTCTAGACATTGGACTCTTCTAGAATCAAGGAATCTACAGTCATGGTAGATTTGTGACCTCCAACCCAGTTCTTCCATGGCCAGTTTAGACATGATATTATGGGAGAGCCCCCTGAATCCATCAAACAATTATACAACACCTTGTCATGTATGTTGAGGGATGTGTAGAAGGGAGGGATGAATCATCTATGTCTTCTACCATGAGACCTAGGATTCTTGTGGGATTTTCATCTTGCAAGTTAGGTGCGATAGTAGGATGGTATGAGGTTGAGGCTACTTGATAGCTTGGAGAGCTCTTTTGAAATATTCATGTTTGTCCAGTTTAGAGAATACAGGGATTTTGATTTTCTAAATTTCATGCTCAAAATCAAAATAAGATACGAGCTTCGAGATTTCTTTTACTTCAGGAACAGGGGATTTGACCATTGGAGGAGGGGTTTGTGTCTTATTAACTTTTTCATTGTCTTCCATATATTTGGCAGTCTTCTCTTCTCTGATAGGATGCTCAGGAACATCAAGTGTTCCCATCTTCTTCTTGGATCACGAGGAGTTGTATCTATTTTTATTTTTTTCTATCCTTGCTTATCCCTTTCTGACTCATTAAATTGGTTTTCCATGAGATATTCCTTGTATGTTGATTGAGTCAAATGAGAAAATGGGGGTGTCTGCAAAGCTCAATGGATTTCAGGATCAATCTCATATATTTCCTCTCCTTCCTCACCAACAAACAGGTTTTTCTGAAGAGGAGTATGGATTTTTTTATCGTCTCTGTCTCTATTCATGGGCTCTCTTGGGAAAATTTGAGGAACATTATTATTCAACCTCCACGAAGAGATGCCTCTATTATCAATGTTTTGGGGAGTTTTGTGTGTCTTCTTCCCCTCAAATTTCATCTTCTCCATATCTACAAAAAGATATTTCACCATCTTGGTCAATTCATCCCACTTGAGGGTGAACCTGAGAGGAACAGGAGGTTGAGACCTACAGTCTTCCCTTTCTTACATCCCGTAATAACCTTGTTACGACCTGTAACTATAACTTACGGTGATTCCACTTCTATGGTGTATATTTCATTTGATCTGAGGAAATATCTCTTGTTTCTCTCAACAGGAGACAGAAGTCACGGTCAAATGCATTAGCATGAGATATTTTGGCAGAGGCTTATTGGGCTTGATCTCATTGGGGATCTTGTTGTACATTTTATTGAATATTTTTAACAATTAGAGCTAGCCTCCTCCTTCCATTTTCTTCAGGACCCAAACTCTGTCATGTAATACATGAAATATTTTTATCTTGCAGATCTCTCAGAAGGAATCATCCAGATTTTCAATCCCAACAATAGATCTAAGGGTGGAGTCCCCTAAACCATTCCTAACCTCACCATCAAGGATATGGATGAAGACTCTCATATATACATCTTCATTTTCAATGTTAGGGTTGTTTGCATAATTGTAAAAGGTAGCAAGGTGCTCTTAGGTGGTTATGTCCTCCTCTCGATTGAATTTAGGCATATGGCTAGTAATCTGTGGGGAGGAGAGAGGATTCATGGTGAGGTAGGATTAGAGGCATACACAGCAGCCCACTATGGAATCCATTCTGTTACAAGAGGATTAACACCTACCATAGGGATAACAGGTGGAGGAGAACTAGGAGTTTCAACCAGCTAGGCCCAGTGTGGGGAGGAAAGAAGCTAGAAATTTGGAAGTGAGACTTTAAGGTTAAAAGGGACAAAAGTTTCCCTTTCTTTAGTAGCAGTAGTAATAGGAGGGGTGGTAAAACCCAGGCTAGGAAAATATTCAGAGGCGTTGGGTCTAAACCACAATACAACATCAGGGGAGAGAGGAGTGAAAAAAGCTTCTCCTACTAATCCAAGACCAGGAGGAGAAAAAATCAACAGGAAAACTCCCAAAAATTAAAATTCTAGAAGCTCCAACAACAGGTGTAATAGGAAAATGAGAAAAAAAAACTACTGGAGTTGCTATAGGAAGATGTTGAAAATCATCAGAAATACCTAGTTTGGTAGTATAAGTACCTCCTCCAAATGGCTTTCCCTTTCTGATAATCTTATCTGAATTAGACTTCAGGTGTCGCTAAAGGCATTTGTGGAGAAGACCTTGTATGTCACGCCTCTAGAAGCCATGGTTGAAACAATGGGGTCTCATGTGGGTTCTAATCAATGCAGTTGCCACAGTGGAGTTGCCAGGTGCCTGATGCTTAATGTGGAGGTCTCACGTGCACGATGCACCCTTGAATGGAGCTCAATGTCATTCAATCTAGGAAATCTTAACCTTCATCCCTGACAGCAGCATGAAATGTTAGCACTATAAGTCCTCACGGATTCTTGAGGAAGGAGGTAAGCCTGATAACCATCAATTTTATATGTCACGAAAATAAATGGGGGTGATCGAATGGATGAAAACCGAGGAGAATATCGTTTCTTTCAGAAAAATAGACTAGGCATGCACGAGCAAGTGAGGTCTGATCTGGCAGGTCAAGAAGTTAAATTTAAAGGTGAAGAAGATAGAGACTTGGTGAGAAGATGAAGCGAGGCGCTATGGGAATCTGTCCTTCCATTGCTTTCAGGGAAGAAAATAGACAACTTGAAATATGTTGGTGACACACGGCTACAACAACAGAAGTGATGGTTTATTTGGATCTTCCAACTCAGAACATGCATAATCTTTGCTATAACAACATGGCCCGGATCCTCAATTCAAAGCTATTAGGTGTGAGAGGGAAAGCTAACACGAGAAACTAACTAAAACTAGTGTAAATATTGTAGTGATCCAACCTACATCATTCTACAACATCGGGACCCTCATTTGGATCCTCAATTCAGAGTGTCTTAATAGAGTGTTCACAGGAGATGGAAAGATGGCTTTCATTAAGCAGGGAAGTCTCTCAAATACAAATGCTGCATAACCGAATGCCAGTGCTTCATCAAAACTATACAATCTCTGAGGGCCTAGATCCAGCCATCGACACCAACAAAAATGGTATAAATGCCTCTAAATACTTGGAGTTAGCTCAATCATTGAAGGCACGATCATATCATGAGTTCAATGCTTCACATAGGCGAGTTTCCCTATCAGGATGTGCATGCAGCGTCAGTCAGGCCTTATCTGATCGTCTTCGAGAACAGCAGTCTTTGTCAGGATGGATTGACAGTCACCTTTTGCGCTTTGTATTTTTTTGACCTTCTATTTATGGAAGGGATGAGTTAAATCCTTTGTCAACCACCTTAATAACTACTTTCTCGAGATTAGGTGGGCTAAATTGACTCTTCTCTTGGACAATGTAGTGGCCTTTCCTTGGCCACTTGCTGCCGTTGGAATTTCTGAGGGGCACAGCCTCTGAACTGGATGAGGATCTAGCAGGAGAATTAGATGGTGCCAACAATGAAGGTGAGACGAGGGGTTTTGAGGTGGAAGCACCAGGTGGGGGAGAAATGGGGGTTGTGGCACCAGACGAGAAGTGCCACAGGAAATGGATAGGAAACAAGTGGAAATGTCCTGGAGCATGGGGGTATAAATGTCAGGAGGTAAGAGGGATGAAGGAAAAGGGGACATGACACCTAGGAGAGTAGAGGGCAGGTGTGCAGTGGTGAAAGGTACGAGGGGAGCAAAGATGTGTGGGGAATAGGAAAGTGAAAGTAGGGGCACTTTTCACCGGCGGTAAGTGGAGGAGAAGCCAGTAAGGGTTTTAGGGGGGCCCATGAAACTACCCATGTTAGACCCCCCCATTAAAGGAAAAATGACAAGGGGTTCCAGAATGAGACCATAGCCATCAATCTGGGCACTTAAATTCTGGTTGTTGAAACTTGTGCACCTTACACATTGTGCCCCCCCTCCCATTAAAGGCGGAAGAATGATGGGGGGGTCCCAGTGGACCTTGTCCATAGATGCAGGTGTATGCGAGATCTTGGTAAGCCTAGATCTGCTTGCTTCTTATGTCATGTGGACCCCCTCTCCCATTAAAGGCATAACGGCTTGAGGGGAATTAAAATTGATCCTTGGTTGTGTAGATAGACGCAGATCTTGGCCACCTAGATCTGCTTACCTCTTAGCACAACACATCCTAACACCCCAAACTTAGGATAAGTGGGGTTTAACCCACTGTGCCATTTCTACCATCAAAGGGGTTCATTTATTAGGAAAACAACCACCTTACAACATTATGTGATAACAAAAGGAGGATAGATAATGGTGGAGAATTTTGTGGAAATGAATTTGGAATAATTCTACATAAAGTGTGGTATGTAAGGAAGAGACCTCCATACATACCTCCAATAGGAGATGGGTTGAGAAAAGGATGAATAGGACAGTGGAAAAACCAAGGGCATGATTAAAGCTGACATCCAGTGGGGCCAGGAATTACACGGGTAGAGGTAGGTGGAGTCTGACATGTTGCACGGTCAAATAGTCATCTTCATCGTATTTGGATATTAAAACTCCTTAGAAATTATGAATTTGGAAATAAACCCTCTATTGAACATATTAGAGTGTTTGGTTGTGATTCTTATGTACATGTTCCAAAGGAAAATAGGAGTAAGCTAGATAAAAAGATGAAAAGTGTATCTTTATTGGTTATAAAAGATGGTGTGAAAGAAGTTATAAGATTTGGAACCTAGAAACTAAGATATTGTTTACATTCGAGATGTTGTTTTCAAATAGGTAAAATATGTTTCCAAAATGGATATCCTCTGACGTGGAAGAACCTGAAAATAGAGTTTGAGTTGGATGATGAAAAATGTAATCATCGAAGAAGATGAAATGAAGAACCTGTACCCGATTATTGAGGGAAGTTAACAGGAAGAAAGAAAGGAAGCCCAGGAAAGGTATAACCTGATTTCCATTTCAATTTTGCTTTATTTATTACAGATGATGATCCCATAACTTCTCGAGGAAGCGGTGAATTCATAGGATAGTAAACTCTATAAAAAGGCCATGAATTATGAAGAAGAAATGGATGTCTTGGATAAGAATGAGGCATGGAATATAGTTGAGTTTCCAACTAGAAGAAAATATGTCGGTACAAAATGGTCATTTAAGAAGAATTAATGCACGAGCGAAAGAAAAAGTGGAGAAATACAAAGCTCGGTCGGTAGCAAAAGAGTTATTCCAGTGGAGGGTGAATTTTGGTGTGAGATTTTTTCTCCACAGTAGCTAAGTTAACTTCTATTAGATTTCTTATCATTTGTTGCTTTTGATCTTGAAGTGGAGCAGTTGGATGTGAAGACAACATTCTACATGGGGATCTAGAAGAAGGAAATCTACATGAAGCATCTATAAGTCTTTGTAGTGAAGGGAAACAAAGAGTTGGTACAGCAAGTTAAAGAAGTCACTATATAATTAGAAGAAATCACCTAATATGTGGTATAGCGTTTGACACATACATCCTTGGATTGAAAGGATTTGTGAGAAAGCGGAGTTTTGATCATTATGTATATTCAAAGAAGGTTGGTAATCACTTCATTTATGTAGTGTTGTATGTTGATGACATCTATTTGGTGGTAGGAAATAACATGGATGTTATCAAGGAGGTAGAAATCGCTTATCCTCCAAATTTGACATGAAGGATCTTCGTCTTTTGCTAACTTCATTCTGAGATGGAGGTGCAAGAGATCGTGCAAACAAGCAAATCTGGTTGAATCAAAGAAAATATGTTGAATGATATTTGGAGGTTTAATAATGCATGGAAGTAAACCGATCAAGGTTCTACTATAGGTGTAGCGTTATTTGCGGATCAGTTTCCCAAGACATAGGAAGAAGAAAGGACATGTCCCATGTTGCATTCTAGTGCGGTTGGTGGTTTGATGTATGCAATGGTATGTTTGGATACATGTAGTGGGAGTTTTGAGTAAGTATGTCAAGGCATGGAAGGAGCATTGGACAGTGGTAAAGAGGGTCTTTAGGTATTTTCATGGCACTACCAATTATGGTGTGCTACCAAGGAAGGAACTAGGATTGGGCAGTGGTGGACATACATGGATTTTTGATGCAGACTAGGCTGGAAATATGCATCGCAGAAGATCTACAAGTCGCTATGTGTTTAACCTAGCTGGAGGAAAATGGAGTTGGATGAGCAAAATCTGGTGGCAATTGGCACTCTCAACTCTGATGCAGACCATAGCGACCACTCATGCAGAAAGGAATAAATAGTTCTGATTGTGTTTAGGTATGAGGTTGGTACAACAAGCAATGAATTAGATTGTATTGGTCAGAATGCAATCTTCTGGAAAAAAGAACCCATCTTATCATTGAAGACAAAGCATATTGATATTTCAATATCACTTTGTGAGAACATGGTTGAAGAAAAGAAGATGTTTTTGGAAAAAGATTTAGCACTTTGAAGAATGTTGTAGATTCATTGACCAATTTTGTGAGCTTCTTTAGTTCTCACAGTG
Source organism: Picea sitchensis (assembly GCA_010110895.2). Lineage (NCBI taxonomy): Eukaryota > Viridiplantae > Streptophyta > Pinopsida > Pinales > Pinaceae > Picea > Picea sitchensis. The sequence goes on along the minus strand of SNQJ01S0141586.1, from coordinate 9,342 downwards.
TAAAGTAGCAATGGGCATTGTTGCCTGGATTATTGACTATATAATCCTATGGACCCATGGATCTGAAAAAATTAAGTGGGAGAATGTTGGGTATGTGTTATATTCTTTGCATGTGTGTGTGTGGTAGCGTCATATCCAAGAGGTAGTGTTAGGTGCTTCCTAGGGGGGTCCTAGGGGGCAGGCAAGCCCCTAGTTCTAGTTGACTCTGGTGGTAGCTCAAAGTGTGAGTTTTGGAGCAAGGCCCCAAAATTGTTTAGGGGTGTTTTTCTATTATAGTAGTTTTTCTATTTTAGAGGTTTTCTAAATTAATGCTAGATTAAAGGATTAGTTTTGGTATCTATGAATACCTAAAAACATTGTATATATATTGTATGGTGAATGGTGAAATTAATACAAAATGAAGCATTGAAGGTTTTCTCCCGGTTAAGGGAGTTTAGATATAAATCTTTGTGTACTATGTGTATGAGCCATTGATTAATTTTGTTTCTTAATAATCTATATGCATTTATTTACTTCAGGGGTTTAAAACTTTAAATCTCCCCTAGATATGTAATGGGGGCCTATGGTCCCACTAGAGTTAATTATAGTATAGGTATGGTGGTATTTTAATGTAATGTGGACTAGTTCCACTATGTTATTATTATTAGAGAAAATAGAATCACCTTTATGTAGTTATCACACAATAAATGTAATACAGATAATTCATTAATGTAGAGGCAAGCTTGATTAAGTTTAGAGGCCCAAAGGGGTTGGATCAATGGTGGAAAGGTGAGGAGTTTTCACCATTGGGCAAGGTTCAATTCCCATGAGGGCCTAACCTGAAACCATGGGGGCACCTTGAGGTAGTGGTCGAATCTAAGTTGACCCAAAGATACTATATTAAAATGGTATAAGTGACCCAGCTGCACACATAAGTGGATCAAATCCCACCCTATGTCCTTCAAATTTTAAAGTCCTTGAGGAGTAGGACAGTCGGTGGCCAGGTGTGTTGTAAAGGCACTCCATGATGTTAAAGTCACCGGTTCGAAAACTATGGGGACACCTAAAATCCATCCATGCTAAAGGTTTTGCGATCCTTAGGTGATTTTGAAGGCTTATATGCCCCTGAGTCCTGGTTTCGACCACAGGCTAGTCCATGTAGTCCACAGATAAACTAGCAAAAACAGTTAAGTTTGGGAGTTTTTAAAGGTGCTCTCTTTTGGAACCCTAGCTCACTCGTTGTCTTGATCATCTCTTTACTTATTTGTCCCCTAACATAGTTACCAACCAATGAGAACTCTCGAGTTCTCATATTTAGAGAGGTCACATTTTTACCTCGTTTTGAAAGTTATTACTGCAGTGAAGCCTCCTTTTAGGTCATTTTTAATATTTTAAATCTTCTTATCCACAATCTATCCACATTGTTTTTTACGATGGTTAAAATTCAAACCCATTCAAACCCGTTTTATTGACAACTGATGTCATTGTGGACAAAGACTTTAAAATTTACTCTTCAGAATAAAAAATGATGCTTCTAGTAGCACTATTTTTTTGGAGATGAAATCATAACTTAATTGAAAAAATTTCTTCGACAACAGGTACCATCATCGATAAACAACTCAAAATCGTCTCCAAAAATCATTGCTTAGATTTTTCATTTTTTATTTTTAAATTTACATTAAAAATAAATAAATTGGACAAAAAAAACTTTGCAAGTTGGTTTTTAAAAAAACACTCATTTAAAACAAAAATTCCAACACAATTTTTTTGAAAAGAACTAAGGAAAATCTGACAAAAATTAAAGAGCAAATTTATAAATAAAAAATATTAAAAAACTAAAAAACAATTTTTTTTTTTTTTTTCATAGAAATAAAATAAAAACACAAAAGACAAAATAAAATATACATAAAAAACTAAAGAGAAGCTAAAATAAAAGTTCAATGCAAAATTAAAAAAATTGCTTACAAAATAAAATTACAAACAAAAAAATTATATTAAAAAACTTTAAAATAAGTTGAAATGCAAAAAATTTCATTAACAATGAAAAACAAAACTATTATATCTATGTCTATATATATAACTAATAATAATTTTTTTTTTTTTGAATTTTTTTTACAGGAAAAATATTTTTGGTTACTCTTGGTGATGTGAACCATAATGCTTCTCTATGGTTTTTGTACTCTGGAGTGATGGGGAGGAATAATCTATAGGGTTTTAGAATCTCTGTGGTTTTGAACTTTTTGACATGAATACTCTCTACGATTTTGAATACTTTTAGTTCTGGCTATTTCATGATATCAGATTCTTCTTCAACCCATTGAGCACACCTCGACATGTGAAATCAATTGGAGTCACTTGTTACTTTGATTCCGTTATTTTAAATATATTTTTCAATTTAGTAGCATTGAAAGTGAGAGACTTAGTATTATTATTTTTTTTATTTTGTTTTTAAAAGTTTAATAAGTAAAAGTTGATTTCAAAGATAATAATTAATATCATTGTGTAGAATTAAAAAATATTTTCATTTTAAAGTCAATCCAAAGAAATAACAATTGTTGTCCCAGAGGTGTAGGACAATTGGTGATGGAGTGTGCTATTAAGGCACTTTGTGATGTTAAGTGTCGTTCGAAACCTCTGGGGACACAAAAAATCCAACCATGTTAAGGTTGGTGTGGCTCGAGATGGGTGATATCCCTAGGTGATTTTGATGGCTTATATGCCCTTGAGTGGTGGTTTTCTCAGCCATAGGTTAGTCCCAGAAGTCATGGACAAACTAAAAATAAAAAAAAAATAAAATAACAATTGTTACTTATTTTTGTTCTTTTCAATATGAGCACTAGACCACCTATTCTAAAAACTTGCAATGGGAGGCCCCCCCAAAGAAGTCCATTTGTTGGCACAAAGGGTAGACCCAGGTTCATTTCTAAGAGCACACCAACAAGCCTAACTACTAGCCCTTCCGGAAACACTGCTGAAAGAAGATGTAGTCTCACAGGAAGTAGCCTTTATGGGGGGGGTTCTTGAGACAAAATGTCTAGCAAGGGGATATCCAAGTGGATCCAATAGAACAACACAACATTTATATATCATTTACAGGTTCATACCTCTACTCCGTAAAACTATCTATCATATCTAACAAAATAATGCAGTGCTTGTTATAGAAAATGGCAAAAGAACTCAACATCAATCACACATGACACAGGATATATGTGTTTCACCTCTCTCTAGGAATCGTCCACAAAGCTGTGATTTATAATATATTAATATGAAGCATCTAGTTCTTATCTATAGCTCTCGGTTGAATCTTTCTCTCCACCACTCTCTATCTCCCTCCTCACACCCAAGCTGCCCAGATTGATCTTCTCACCTAGCCGAAGATCTTACAATCCCAGAAGGATCTACACTCAATGGTCTCTCTCACACAATAATCCTCACTCGATCACACAATAACAAAGATAACAACAAAATCCATAACACCAACAACAACTTAACCCATCCCGAGGTCCTTTGGAGCCTCTATTTATACATTACAATAGTTGTTGGACACCTTTAGGCTAAAACCTAAGTGTCAAACCCTAAATGACCAAACCTAGGTGTCTAAAACCCTAGAGTTAATGACTGCATTTTAGGGCTTCACCGACCTATCTTTCCTTCCTTCGGCGTGGTGCTCCAAAGCATCCAATAATGGATTTTCCATGAGTTGTCCATGATCCTTCTCCTTGAATCTACCATCCTCGATCTCTTTTTCCAATGTCTTTCTTTCTCTCTTACTTGCTCCATCTTTTCTTCTCTTTTTGCTCACTTCAAACCAGTAACAGTCATTTGTGTCATAGCCATTTCACATTTTGCCTTTTCTTCCTTGATCTTCACTTGCTTCCATAACCCAGATATGACCCCTGCTTACTCACACCGAGCTCATCTGAGGCGCGGATATAATCCCTCGCTGCTTCATCTTGATTGCGAGAGCACATTGCTTCCATCCTCTAGTGCCTCCTTTTCCTCCCTTGTGCATACTATCTTTTATATGTCTAGTGCCGGTTCAGCTGCTGGTACCTAGACCCTTATCCTCATGCTTTTACTAAAAATTGCGAGGTATCACGGTTTTCATAATACAACAGTAGACTCAGTTCACCAAACCTTCCTTCCATTCTCCATTCAAAGTATTCAACTATGCAACTCCTCGCCCTGTAACATAGGCAACCTCATATGGCCCAGACAATGCATTACGAACTTCGGAGATGCTTGCTTAGACTTCTCTTGTCATATAATAGTACGGATCACCGCCCTTAAATACCTTCTTATTGATGTGTATGTCATGGTAAAAATTCTCTCTTTCTTTCTAGACCTACTCATGAAAGGCTGCAATAAATTTGTCTTCCTCCAATTAAACCAAGCTGAAAGCCTCTCGAATAGTACACAGTAATAGATCCATATCATAGGCATCAATTCTTAAGATTAGTACCAAATATTCCATTGGGACAATGAATTCAAGACCATACACCAATTTAAAGGGGTCTACATTGTTAACTTCTTGCAAGTGGTTCTATAGGTATATGTAGTGTTGGTACTCTTAAATCCTAGTCGTCTCTATTGACACTACAAATATTAAGTTAGATGTCTCCAAGATCTTGTTGAATGCTTCAATTGTCCCATTTTTTTGGATGGTAGGTGTTCTCGCCGATGATGTGTAAATTCTGGGTCAAGGCTTCGTTGTTTTATTATTAAAATGTGTGCCTTGATCACTCATAAGGATCGAGCAGCCAACCCTAAGGATTATGATGTCATCAAGAAGTATGGACATTGTGCGAGCTGTGGTGGCACTATAGTCCTTAATTCTCTTGCTTTGGCCTTGGTCAAGTACTTTCTGTCGCGATAATTATGTACCTGCTCACGTACACTTCTGAGCAGGTTTATAGGTCCACCGAAGTCAATGGCCCATTTCTCGGATGCTTGTAGGGTTTCTATGGTGCTAATGACATTTCATATCTTCTGGATAGTTTCCCAACTCTTTGTCATACAACGCAGGCTCTGTAGTACTCTTTATCATCTCTGTGTAAAGCAGGCCACCAAAGACCAGCTCTAAGAACCTTAAGTGCAGTTGCTTTCCCTGCGTAAAGTCCTCCTATGATGCCTTCGCGAGCTTGGTGAGGATTAATGAATTCTTTACCTCACAACGCACACCTCTCGATGTCTATTAGAGTCTCATATTGTATAGTTCTCCCTCTATAAGAAAAAAAAAGTCGCAATCTTTTACTACTAGTTGTTTCTTCTAGGTGATTGTATATTCTTTTTCGGTGCCATTCCATTTTACAAGAAGCGGCTATATTTTTAAAGTGGTCATCAATATTTCTAATGGATTAGCAGTTGTGCATCTAATAGTGTATCCTCTAAACTAGTCGGTTCTTCTCCATGCTCCAACCTAGACAAATTATCAGGGACAGTTGTTCATTCTCCACAACTAGCTGTGATCTCAAAATCATTCTGATAGAAAAATCATCGCATATTATCCCCCCTAACCTTTGGCTTGTTGACTGAGGTACTTCAGCCTTGGAGTGATGGAGTAAACATTTTAAAGTGTCCTCCCCAACAAGTAGTGGTGAAATTCTTCTAAAGTGCACCATGGCTAACCCTTCTCTCGGTAGTGGTGTAATTAATCTCAACAATTCATAGCTTACTGCTAGCAAAGGATAACAGATGATAGATATCCCCTTCTTCAGGTTGTGCTAACACTGCTCCTAATGAAATAGAATATGCATTGACATGCACGTGAAACTCCTTGCTTCAATCTGGAAAAACCAGAATAGCTTCAGTAACCATTTTTTGTTTTAGGGTGTCGAAGCTCTTTTCTGGCATTCTTCTGTCCATTGATACTGACAGTCTTTCTTCAAAATGTTCTCCATGGTGTTTGTGATCACGAATAGCCTTTATGAACTACGCAATATCTTGTGTGTCCCGAATGATTAAACTATTTGGCTGAAGTAGGAGGGTGATCAATACTATGATGGTGATTTTAGATGGATCTACCAACAATCCCTCTTCCATACAATATCAGACTAACAACTTATCCAAATGAGTGAAAATAAAATGCACTTCTTTGGGTTTTGAGGCAATCACGACCTGCTGTCTGCACTTGTCCAACATTAGACAGTTTGTATCTTCTATTTGAGTTTGATGGTATCTATGATTCTTGAACTCAAATAGAAGATAGATTGTTAGGGTTCAAGAATCAATTAAAGAAAATGGAGGATAGAAGTTCAAAGAAATGGAAAAAATAAAAAAAATCAACCCAAAAGAAGAGGAGAGGTTGAAGAAAATGCAACTTGAGAGATGGGATTAAAAATTTTGAAGAAAAACTAACCAACAATTTTGACCCTTAGTAATATAGAAAACAAATTGGATATCAAACCCATCAAGAAGGAAATGGATAAGCTAATCAAACTGGACCATGAGCATAATAAAATACCTTGAACCTCATAAATTTTGGTATAAAGAACATGAGGAGGATACACTAGCAATGGTAAAATAAATAAAAACAAAATAAAAGAAATTGAACAACTTACCTCATATAAAGCAAAGAGTATAGGAAAAATAAGTGATCATAAAGATAGGTTCCTTATGTTCCAAAGTAAGTTGTAATGACCATAAATATAGCATACTCGGTAATTTTGAGTTTAAAAGGGTCAATAATATTTATACATGAAGACCTCATTCATGAAGACAAAGATAATTAGAAAGAGGTTCAAAGGTAAAAGAGATCCGAGGAAGGGAATGAAAATAATTAAATAAAAGATATTGTTAGGGATAGAGGCCAAAAGGATAATAATAAATAGGAATTTGGACACTAAGTATCCTTTTTTGGAATTGTCGTTGATTTCCATGGCACAAAGGTCTATGATAAGTTGGATCACAGAGTGATATTGATTTTATCTGTCTAGTTGAAACTTGGGTATGAAGAGTCTAAGGTTCCTAACATGAAGGATTTTCTTATGGTCAACTTAGTGGAGGTCCCATCATGGGGATGGAAGCATATCTGTTATGATAGAAGAGAATTTATCCTCACATTCAACTTCATAAGATTATTACTGTCGATCCAACACATTTGGATAAGTTTCAGAAGCACCAATGCTAAGAAGATGTATATAGAAATTGCACCTATTAATTCTACTTTTATAAGAAAACAATCTGATATCAATTTTTATATTAATTTAGAACAAGATATTTATAGTTTGAAAAATAGAGTATATCCTCATGGTAGGAACTTTAATGCTAGGCTGAAACTAACAAGATACTCTTTTAACTTAATTTTCAACCATAATCCTTTATGGCTGCATGAGGACCTTGTTTTATATAAAAGCTACAAAAGAAGGTCGAGGAGACATAATTGAGAATTTGTTTGGTATTGAGCTGTTTGTCTCTAACTCTCAAGACCTAATAATTTCAATGGAGTAATGAAGTGTTTGAACTCCAACCAGGATGACTTGTATTCATGGGATGGTAGTGGTTTCATAGACTATGTGATATATGATATCCTATTTCCAACCAAATAGTAACTTTTAACATTTTAAATGAACATGAACCAAACTCTGATCATAGACCTTTAACCCTATCTATAAACTTTTTCCGTGCAGGGAGCACCATTGAAGAGAATTCTAATAATCAAAGGGAAATTGCGCTTTGAAAAATGTAAATTTGACATTTTCTTAAAAGATTTAAATAGTGAATTAAATCTAAATGAGGACCTTGTTTTATATAATATCTACAAAAGAAGATCTGAGAGACATAATTGAGAATTTGTTTGGTATTGAACTGTTCAAGCTCTGCAACTCTATAGACCTAATAATTTCCAATGGAGTAATGAAGTGTTTGAACTCCAACCAGATGACTTGTATTCATGGGATAGGTAGTGGTTTCATAGACTATGTGATATATGATATCCCTATTTCCAACCAAATAGTAACTTTTAACATTTTAAATGAACATGAACCAAACTCTGATCATAGACCTTTAACCCTAACTCTAAACTTTTCCATGCACAGGAGCACCATTGAAGAGAATTCTAATAATCAAAGGAAATTGCGCTTTGAAAAATGTAAATTTGACATTTTCTTAAAGGATTTAAATAGTGAATTACATCTCTTAACTTATAAGGACAACATTGAAGACCTCTATCATAATTTTACAACTACCCTTTCCACTTCTATTAACAAGTTCTCTTTCAAGGTGTCATGTAAAAAGAATAATAGAAAAACCAACTCTTTGTATGATAAAGAATGTAAAAGTGATAGGAACACCATTAGGGATTCTTCTAATGAGTCCTTAAAAATCGATAAGATAAATATGTAAAAATCCCTAATTAATGGGGAAAAAATATATTATATAAATAAAAGACAAAAGCATCTTTCACAACTATCTAAGTTGGATTCTAAGAAGTTCTAGAAGCAAATTTGTTTCTGAAATACTAAAGACAATAATATGATTCCCTTAAGGGACTCGAATTCCTACCTTAAAAGTCTTTACGAGTTCCCTAATACCATGGACACCATTCCTATTGTCCCTACAGAGGATGAAGTATTTTCTTTGGATGACATAGAGTTCGGGGTTAAGTGTCTTGCAAATGGGAAAGCTAAAGACATTAAAGGCTACCAAGATGAAATTTTTAAAATTAGAGTGCCTATCCTCATCCCTCACATACACAAGCTCTTCAATTTTGGCAGTTAAGCAGGGCTTCCCTAAACCATGGATGAAAAGCCTCATTGTTCCTATTTTTAAAACTGGGGATAGAAACATTCCCTCTAATTATAGGACCATTATGATTAGCCCGATTTTAGCCAAGCTTTTTGGAATTATTTTGGAAAAGAAGATTAGCCTTGGCTAGAAAGTCATAGTAAAAGAGATAAAGGCCAGGTCAGGTTTAGGATATATCATTCCATTGTGGACCATGTTGTTACCTTTAGGATCTTTGCAGAGGAGTTCCACAATACTAAAACCAATATTTTTTGTTGTTTTGTTGACATTAAAAAAACTTTTGACACAGTTCCCACAAAAAATATCTGGAATAGGTTGGAAGAGATAAAAGTTTCTTTCGAGTTGAGAGATGTTGCAATAAGGTTGTATGGGAATGTGTTGACGGGCCAAATTGACCGTTCGCCAACTGGAAGAATGAGTCTGGTCCAGGGTTGTCTAAATAACCTAAGCCATTTGGTATAACTTGTTCTGACGGGTTTAATGGCTTCGTTAGCCAATCTAAGAATCCTAAAAGAAACGAATAAAAGAGAGAAATAACTAACTAATTACTAAACACACTATATATATGTACATATGTTCAAATGTAACTATAGTAGTTGTATTTAAGCAGAAGATATA
>SNQJ01S0141585.1:10136-24822 GCA_010110895.2 Picea sitchensis | reverse complement strand
GGCTTCTCCGCTCACCAAACCCTCAAGCTAATCGGTTACATCAAGCATCAGAAGGTCATCATTCTGGTTGATAGTGGAAACACCCATAATTTTATTCATCGCCACATTGCCCAAGAAACTCATTGCTACATCCATGCCATCAATAATTTCCAAATCATGATTTCCAATGGTGGTTCCATGAAATGTGGAGGGTGTTGTGAAAATGCGTGTCTCCAAATTGGTGACTACCACTTGAAATATTATATGTTTTCTATCGACATGGACGGTTGTGACATTGTGTTGGGTGCATACTGGCTAAGGACTTTGGGTCTCATTCTCATGGATTTCAAGTAATTAACCATGAAATTTGACTAGGAGGGACACCAATATAAGTTCCAAGGCATCACCATCAGTTCACCTGAGATCATTAGTTTCCATCTCATGGAGAGGCTTCTCAAAAAAGGTCATTCTGGTGTTATTGCCCAACTCCATGTCATACAAGCAACATAGACACCCTCGGTGCCGCAAGACCTCCAAGCCATCCTTTCTAAACATCAAGTGGCCTTTTCCAGTCCCCAGGGACTCCCTCCTTCCCATGGTGTTCATGATCATTCCATTCCCCTTGTACCTAAAATCCTTCCTCCCAATATCCGTCTGTATCGTCACCCCTTTTCCCAAAAAAATGAAATTGAGAAAATAGTCTAAGAACTCCTTAGTGAAGTCGCTATCTACCCTAGTACTAGCCCCTACTCTTGTCCTGTGGTCATGGTCCCGAAGAAAGAAGGTTCTTGGTGAATATGTCCCGACTTCCATGCCCTAAAAAAAATTACCATTAAATACAAATTTCCCATTCCTCTCGTTGATGACCTCCTAGTTGAATTGAGTGGCACCCAATTCTTTACTAAACTTCATATTCATTCAAGCTACCACCAGATACATATGAAAGAGGCAAATATTCCCAAGACTTCCTTTAGAACTCATGAGGGCCACTATGAGTTTTTTTTCATGCCCTTTGGCTTGTGTAATGCCCCCTCCACCTTCCAAAGCCTCATGAATCATTTCTTCCATCCTTTTCTACAACATTTTTTCTTAGTTTTCTTTGATGATATCCTCATCTAAAGAAAAACCTAGACAAACCATCTTCTTCATGTGGATAGAGTTCTCCATCTACTCTCTCAACACCAACTTTTCCTAAAAAAGTCTAAATGTTCTTTTGGCGCCTCAGAAGTAGAGTACTTGGGTCATCTGGTTGGCAAGGACAGCGTAATGGTGGATCCTAAAAAGATTGAAGATATGAAAGAATGGCCTCACCCAAAGACTCTCAAAATATTTATTGGATTTATGGGCTTAATAAGTTATTACTGCAAGTTTGTTAAGAATTATGGAAAGATTTCAGCACCTCTCACTGTTCTCCTAAGAAATAACTCTTTCACTTGGACCCCAGTTGTTGTGCAAGCTTTTCAAACCTTGAAGATGGCCATGTGCACCACTCCAGTCCTATCCCTTCCTGATTTCACAAAGACCTTTGTCTTGGAATGTGATGCTTCTGGTAAAGGAATTGGTGTTGTCCTTATGCAAGAGGGTTGACCTTTGGCCTTTACCAGCAAGCAACTATCTGAAAGAAGTCTAGCTAAATCAATCTATGAAAAGGAAATGTTGGCTATTCTTCATGTTGTTTATCTATGGAACCCTTATCTATTGGGGAAACACTTCCAAATTAAGACAGACCATCAAAGCCTCAAGTATTTTCTGGAACAATGCGTACCTCCCCGAAGCAAAAAAAATGGGTGACTAATCTCTTTGGATATGATTATGAGATTATTTAAAATAAAGGAAAAGACAATATGGTTGCGGATGTACTTTCCTGAAAATATGAAGACAAAGAATCCCTTTTTTCTCTTTCCTTCATTGTACCAGATTGGCTCCAAGCCATTCGCCAGGAATGGCTACAAGATCCCAAAAATTCACATCTAATCCAACAATTGCAGTCCAATGTTCCATCTTACCCAGGGTACTCTTGGCTCCATGATGAGCTTTGATAAAAATTCCATTTGTATTCAAGTAAACAATCAAAACATTAATCCATGATACTTTCTGAGCTTCACTCTACACCCACAGGGTTCACCAAAACCTATGACAGGGTCAAACATTCTTTTTTCTGGGATGGTATGAAACAAGACATTTGCAATTTGGTCACTGATTCTGATGTGTGTCAATGCCACAAGGGAGAAATAGTCAAATCTCTCGGCACACTACAACTGCTTCCGATTCCACCTACTATTTGGAGGGATATCTCTATGGATTTTATTACATGCTTACCCAAATCGAGAAATAAATCAGTCATCATGGTGGTTCTTGATGACTGATTTAATACCCATTTATGCTCTTCAATACCCATTTATAACATCCACGGTGGCTCAAATTTTCATGGATCATGTCTTCAAGATTCATGGCATGCCACACTCTATTGTTTCTGATCACGACCCAACTTTCACAAGCAATTTTTGGTAAGAACTATTCAAGCTACAAGGCACCCAATTGCATCTCAGCACAACTTATCATCCCCAGACTAATGGTCAAATGGAAGTTCTCAACAAGTGTTTGGAAACATATTTGAGGTGTTTTTTCTAGGAAAAGAAAAATCAGTGGGCTCAATGGTTACCCCTAGTTGAATGGTGGTACAACACTTCATACCATACAGCTACACGCATGACTCCTTTTGAAGCGATATATGGACATAAGCCACCTTCAATTCTGTCATACCAACCTGGTGTCTCGAAGGTCCAGGTGGTTGGACAAACACTTAAAGTTCGAGAGGCTATTCTCCATACCCTCAAAGAGAATTTGTTAATGGCACAGAATTGCATGAGTCAACAAGCAGATCAAGGTCGCTCTGAACGTCAATTTACAGAAGGGGATCATGTGTTTCTTTGACTTACAAGCAAAATTCCCTCAAGGCCGAGCATTGTCAAAAGATAGCTCCCAAATTTTATGGTCCTTATACCACTCTCAAGCGTATGGGACATGTGGTCTATCAGTTAGATTTTCCCAGTCATTCAAAGCTACATCCTGTTTTTCATGTTTCATGCTTAAAGAAGGTGATTGGAACTAAGTGACAAATTCAAACCAACCTTACCGAGTTAGTTGAAGAAGGATCCATTTGGCTACAACCACAAGGCGTTTTGGACCAGCCTAAGTGTCGCCTACATTAGAGAGCCATCAAGGAAGTGTTAGTCCAGTGGAAAGATACAACTCTAGTAGATGCCACTTGGGAACCAACTACCATTCTGCACAATTTCCACATCTCAAGCCTTGAGGACAAGGTTGTTTTTAAGGGGGAGGACATGTTATGGTCCTAACCCGCACATAGGTAGAAACATATATTTGGATGTAATAAAGGTCAATATTAATAAGTCCTTGCAATGAAATAGAATAAGTCGAATGTAATAAGACCTAATAGAAGCTTTCGATTCTAGAAGGATATTCCTCTAGATGTTTCTTTTGATAGACATATTTAGTATAAATAGGAGTCAAGGGTATGAGAACCCTATATTGGATATTATTGTAATAGAGCTCTGATCAACTAGAGGTTTCCCCCTCGAAGAGACCCATGAACATTTCTTTCAAAATCAAAGTGTTATTTATGTTGTTATTCTTATATCATTTCAGTGCTATTGTGGTGATTGTTCTGGTTATATTGATGTTATTCTTCCATTTCTAGCATTTTATTTATGTTCTGCATACTTTTTATATATGGTATATTACACCTTTGGTGCTTCTTGAAATCATGCCACCTGTCCAATTTTCTGCATTACATCTGGTCTAGATGTTGTCACATATAGTAAGCTACCAATCATTGACCTATATTTCCTTTGGTCTGTAGACTTTGAATCATCATCTTTTCTCAACTTGCAACTAGTTTTCATAGGAGTGATAACTGGTTTGCAATCTTCCATTCTGAACCTCTTTAGAATTTCTCTGATATACTTAGTTTGAGAAATAAAAATCCCTTGGTTGATTTGATGTATCTGAATACCTAGAAAGAAGGATAGTTCTCTGAGTAATGACATTTCAAATTCATTATGCATATCCTTTGCAAATTTCTAGCTTAACCTGTCATCAGTACCTCCAAAAATAATATCATCAACATAAACTTCAATTAATAAAATATTATCTTGAGTTACCTTGATGTAAAGGTTGATGTCTACACTTCCTTTTCTGAACCCTACCTACTATAGATATTTAACTAGTCTAGAGTACCATGCTTTGGGATCCTATTTTAGACCATACAAGGCCTTCTTCAAATTATACACATAATCTGCATTCTCTGACAACTGAAATCCTTCTAGTTGTTTAATGTAGACTTCTTATAGAATTTCCCGGTTTAGAAAAGTTGATTTCACGTCCATCTTATACACTTAAATATTCTTGGAGCATGCATAAGCTAAGAGCAATCAAATTTCTTCGATTCTGACAAATTCTCTTTTGATGTAGCATTTGCTTCCAAATATTCTGAAGTGCTTCACATTCACTGGTCTTCCTTTCCATAGCTCATAGGGAGTTTTTCCATTGTTGTTTCTCAACATTACTATGTTTTGAATGTGAAATGTTGTATGCACTACATGTTTCCAAAATATATATGTCAATTTGGAATCCATTAGCATTGTTCGAGCCATTTCATGTTTAATTAACATCAATAATGTTCCTTTGTCTCTAAACCACTCTCTGAACCAATATATGAATCCATGCTCTCATCCACTGTCATATATTTTTCCAAAACTTCTAAGTGTTCTTACAAATCCATCTCTGTTCATACTGTCCAAGACTCTACTGCACAAATGTCCATAATGATGACCCATTTATTACTATACTATCATGAAGTCTTCACAACTACAACTATCAAACTGTACTTCTGCTAATTAATTGCTCTGGATTTGTCTACTCAAACTCTGCAAGCTACTCGAAGGATGGTTCTTTGATCTGTCACATCCATCTCATAGACTCCCCTTGTCTAATATTCATGTTATCTGGGAGTCTCTAAGACGGATAGATCAAAAAAATTCTTTCTCTGATGTGTATTCATCATCATCTTCATTGGTAGATTCATCATCTCTATGAGCTCTTACTTCTTTCTTTCTGTCTGTGGATTCATCTTTCACTACAATGCATGATAGTACAATCTCTTGAAAATGTTCCTTATTTACCTGTCCTTCTTTTATTTCATTTATTTTCCAAACCTTTATGTCTCTGACATCTTTCGTTTTCTCTGTAAAATTTTCTTCATCTCGTTTTATTGCCAATATTGCGATCTCTGGGACCTGGTCTTTGTTCACCTGTTCTTCGTGTGTTCTTATCCATACTTTCTTATATGTGATATCAATGTTCTCTTTCATGTAAGTATCGATCATGATTCTACAATCACTAGCTATATGCCCATACTTATTACATTTATAACATTCAATGTTACATGGGGCCACATAGGCATTTTTTGCTTGACCATTTTTATAATCCCTGCAATGTGCAACCTTATGACAAAAATTAGTACAATAAAAACAATGACCATAAAAGAATTTTCATATATGGGAGTGAATGATCTTATTTGTGGTGTAGTACTTCTCAATTTCTTCCTTGACTAATCATGATCATGATTGAAGCTTCTTTGTGGATTGAGCGTGGATGGTCTTATTGAATATCTATCTTTAATATTTTTCTTAGATTCTGGTTGACCATGATTCCTTCCTTTGAGTACTTTTGCATAAATCTTTCTATTTTCTTCATTCTTATTTTCTAACAACCTTAGTTCTTCTCTTCATTCTCTATAATTGATGTGGATGTTTCTGTCTCTTCAATGTTCTTGTTGAGCTTGACGATTTTACTTCTCAATCTGACAACTTCTTCTTCAAGATTCTCAACCTCTTCTTTTTTCTTCATTATCTTAGAATTCATGACTTCTTCTATTATTTTTACTTCTTCAAGTTGGATTTTTGATGTGATTATTTCTTCTTCAAGTCCTTTCGCTTCTTGACCAAAATCTTCCTCAAGTTGGTTTAGATCGTTAGTTCTTCCTTAATATGATCTGTCAATATATTTTCTCTCATTTATGCTTCTTCCATCTGTGCTACTATGTTGGCTTACAAATACTTCTTTTGATCATTAATATTTTCTTTGATCGTTTTGGCTTCTTCTAGCTAAGTTCTTAAGTTCTTGATGACCTGTTGGGATTCTTCAAAAATGTGAGCACTTTCCTTTTGTTTCATCAATTCTTTCTTGAGTGACTTGTTTTCTTCTATTTATTTTCTTTGTTTATCTAAAGCACTGATCAATTATTCTTCATAATTGTCTTCTTTTTCAATTAGTTTTTCTGTCTCATTTCCTTCATGGAATTCTATTTCAAGATGTCTGCATTTTTCACAATTAAAGAAAAAAAACATACCCTTGTTGATTATGTAGTCTTCGTCTTCTGAATCTGTTTTTCATGGTGAACATATTTCTTCTTGATTTGTAACTGCATCTTCTTTGGAATGTTTTGAATCTATGATGGGTGAAGAATAAATATCATGTAACTTATCCCAAAGTTCTTTGGATGATGAAAATTTACCAATATTTTCTCTTACCAGATAAGGTAATCCTTCCCAGATGAAATCCATTGCTATTTTGTTATTATTCTTCAATTCCTTCTTGCCTGCAATCTTTACCCTTTTTGAGCTATCATATCTTGTAACAACTGATATCCAAATATAATACCCTTGTTCCTATAAAAATACTTTCGTCCTTCCACTCCATAGCTCATACTTTAAACCATTATGACCATTAAACAACGATACTCCATTCTCAGAAAAATCCATGATCTCCTTCCAGTGGTTAAATTGTTTCATGAAGGAACCTACTCTGATACCAATTGTTGGATTACTAAGAGGGGGGGTGAATGAGTAATAGAGTAATTTAATCCTTTTTAACCATAAAATGAAAGTGTTATATTAATTTAGTTTTATCATCCAATAGTTGGAGAGTAAATAAACAATGAAAAAATGAGCAATCATACACATACATAGTACACCAGTGTTTTTACGTGGAAACCCAAAGTGAGAGAAAACCACAGAATGATTTTTCTCATATGTCTTTAATAATTACATTCATTGGAAGTACATACTTCCTTTGTTTTCCAGATGCAACTGGAAGGAGGCTCCAACCCCCTAGTTTCTCAGGCTACAACCTGAGGGAAGCTCCAACTCCGCAATTTTTTGGATAAACAAGAAGGAGGCTACAACCCCCTATGTTTTCCACCTACAACCGGAAGGTGGATACAACCAGAAGGAGGATACGACCCCCTATGTTCTTCATCTACAACTGGAAGTTGGCTACAACCACCTGTCCTTGCCCCATCCAACCGCCATGATGTAGAAGTAGAATTATGGAACCATTGTCACACTATCACTGTGAGATATATTGTTGTAAATCTGTACCAATCAACCTGTAATCAACCTGTACCATAAACAAGTGCATCAACCATGCACCAACCTGTACCTCAACCTGTACCATCAATGAGTGCATCAACCATGCACCAAACATGTACCAATCATGCATAAAATACACATAAACTATGAATCATCAATATGTACCAAAATCATGTACCCAACCATGTACCAAACACGTACCTAAACCATACACCAAACATGTACCAATATAACCATCAAAATTTCTCTAGCAATACATCACACTATCCATAACCAAATACCATAAACCATTACATCAAAACATGTGCCACAACCTAACTATTATACAACCTCTATTTGTAACATACCTCAACCAAAATCCCTCATCAATTTCGTCATCCAAATATTATTTGTAACTCTGTAAAAGACCTAGTGTATATGATCACATACCTACAAACCTTCCTTAACAAGAGACTATGATTTTCATCAAAGTTTACTTTTGTCTCACATGACTAGTTTTGGATTAGTCAACAACCCTAACTTGCAATAATAATAACTATGTACCTGTAATGAATAAATATCTGAAAATATTACACAATGTCCGTTAGTGTATTTTATGAAATTCCTCTCAGTTTCACTACTTAGAACCTCTCAAAAAAGGTGTTATAACAAAAATGGCATACCTTATTGAATTATGGCTTATTCTAGAGAGAGAACTTGTAGAGTGTACTCCGCATTAAATATTTGTTGTATGGATATGAACATTGTAGAAAGAATGATACATAATATAATCTAACCAATACATTTGGTATTAATGAATTTGGATCTGTTATGAAGAAGTTATGACGTTTTTACCCGAAACACCTGTTTTAGACTAGTTTCAGGACTAGACACAAACCCTATTTTCCACGGAGTGTAACTCCAAAAATAAAAAGACCCACAAGATGAATTTTTTATTACATATACTTGGATATGTTTCCTCAACGACCTCCCAATTTCATGGTCTGAATCATTCTAAAAAAAAATTTATTGCGAAAATGGTGAGATTACCTATAAATGACATACCTTAGAAAACATCATCAAAAGAATTTATCCTCCTTTGAATTTCATCCTTGTTTACTTCACTTTCCCTGTGAAATTCATCTTAGATATACTTTTTTTACCTCATTCACTTGTAGATATTTAATATTCTCAAGTGTGATTAAAAATGAGAGACCCTTGCCTCTTATTTATACTTTCATGTAGCTTCCTCAAGGGGTTACCTTCTAATCATCTTAACCCACTTTCCTTTTTTTAGGGCTAACCCACTTCTAACCACTTGTCCACTTAGTAACTTCTTTATTAACTTTATTATTTAAATAATTTATTTTGTATCCACTTTCACTTATAGTACACTCATCACTTCACTTTATTATTTAAATTACCTTCAAACCATCTTAACCCACTTTCCTTATTTTAGGGCTAACCCACTTCTAACCACTTGTCCACTTAGTAATTTGTCCATTAACTTTATTATTTAAATAATTTATTTTGTATCCATTTTCACTTATAATACACTCATAAATTCACTTTATTATTTAAATAATTTCTTCTTTGCAACCACTTTGACTACTTTGACCTTTTGGGGCTTCTAGATGACTCATGTGGGTTCTCCAAGTTCACATGGCCATAACTCTCTAACCATGAGGCGTTATGTGACGTTTTACATACCACCAAAAATGGCATGACATATACTACCCATCTAGAATAGTCTTGCCTGAAAATATATCAAAACTCATACCATTATCCATCAAACAAACTTGGGTCCATTACCCAAACCATTGTTCTATTGAAATTTTCTATGAGAATTTCTTCAAGGGTTAACATCAATGACAACCAACCCAATTAATCAAAATGATTTGATTATATTTGTAAGGAAATAATCCTTAAATAGATCGGTTAGAGATGCAAAACGATGTCAAAGAATAGAGGATGATTGTACTAAAGGGGGTGTGAAGGATGCATATTGTTTCCTTTAATAAGTTGTGTACTATGTTTGTGAGTTCAAAGTAAGTGCACAATGATGAACATGTGGAAGGAATAGTCCAAGGGCTTGAAGATATTATGGGTGAAAAGAGAGATCGTATCTCCAAAGAAGTGGAAATAGAGGAAGTGAAGAAAATGAAGTCTTTGATGGAATTTCCTAAATATTGTGAATGATTATTTCCAAAATATTAATCGAAGATGATTAAAAACATACACCAATACATTGAATACTTGAAGAAAAAATGCTCCAGAAATTGAAGGTAATTACTATAGATTGAAGAATAGAGAATTCTTATGGTATGATTCACAGACATAAAAAGGAAGTAGAATAATTAAGAAGACACATAATTTTCAAGAGATGGTTATGGAAAGTGAAACTAACTTTTGTCTTAATTATGTATTGAAAATAATTAAAATATTAGAAGAGATGAAGAACCAAGATGAGAAGTTGGTAGTTATTTCTTATAAAATTTCCATAGGAATCGTCGAGGATAAGTGCCATAAGTTTTTGAATGTTTTGAAATTTTCCATTTTAAAGGAGATTTGTAGAAAGCAAATATATTCCTTGGAAGATATTTTCTAGATATATTCACAAGTTGAGAAGAAATTACTAGTGTAAATTTATCAACGAAGGAAAAGAGTGAACGAAGAAAGTGTTAGAATATTGAGACATATGAATAAACACAGAAAAATATTAAACACAAGAACCTTACTAGTCTATGCTCCTATCCATATAACAACAACATCTAATCAAAATAAGAAAGAGACAAGAGAAAAATAGTACACCAAGTATATGTGGTAAAACCCCAAAATGGGGAAACTATTACAATAAATAAATAATATAAAGGCATTAAAAAACGAAAATTAAGTAAATTAAGTAATAAAACGTCATGAATAAAAGATTAATGAGATTTTAAATTAATAAAAGGCTAAGGGAACCAAAAATCCACCCAACCACAATTAAGTGACTCAAGCACATCTAACACATCACCACCACCACTGCCACCACCTCCCTACAATTCAAATTCCCAACCTATTTCACAACATCAACCCTTAATAATTTATCCTCCCAGAGACAAAATTGAACTATCAAAATACAATGGAGGCGATAACCAATGCATGGCTTGGTTTAACAAATCTAAAGAATATTTCCATATATATAATATTACAACCGATGAAGAAAATGTCAAGTACACATCCATTTTCCTCGAAAGAATTTCATACAATTGGTATCTATGGTGGAAAGGAAGAATTCAATCGTATAATTTGAATTCTTTCAAAAATGATTTTTTTTAAAGATTCCAGGGCATATCGAAAAAAGTTTTCTTTTCAAAACTCACCAAATTACAACAAAAAGGCAGCATAGATGAATTTACGGATTAATGGGAAGCTCTCGCCACCTAAGTATTTAGAATATCTGATGATCAATTAATCCAGTCATACATAAGTGGTCTCAAACCAGATATCAAAGAGGAATTAACATTACATGAGGTCACTACGGTATAAATAACAATACGCAAGGCAGAAGTCGCAGAAGAAAAAATAGAAGGTCGATCAAGATTCAACAAGGTTTACTCAAGGAGTGACCCTTAGACCATAGGAAATGACAAATTCATACCACCCAATCTGCGTGAAGATAGAAGAAGAAGTTTAGAGTCCCAAAGGATAAAATAAGGAAAATGTAAATGATGTGGCGAGAAATGGGACCCCAAACATAGGTGCCACATCGAAGATAACTCAAAAAAATTGTACACATGTGAAGAAGAAAAATATGACGAATCAGAGTCAAAAGAATCAATAAATTAAGAAATGGCAAATTTCCAAAATGACACTTCAGATCTCATAGAAGACAACCACAAACTCTTAAATTAAAAGGACATATAAAAAATGATAATGTCACCGTACTAATCGACACTAGAAGTACCCAAAATTTTCTCGATATCAAGATTTCAAGGAAACTCAAATTATTTGTATATCTAGTCCCAGACATGAAAGTAATTGTTGTAGACGGAAAAAAAATTGGAAATGTCGGAAAATCCCATAACTTGAAACTCCAAATCCAAGATTTCAATTTAGAATCATAACTCTACACCATCCCTCCAGGAGGAGTAGATGTGGTTTTAGGAGTCCAATGGTTACAAACCTTGCACACACACTTAGTCAATCACCAAAAACATTTCATCCAATTCAAGTGGCAATGGAAAAGTTATAGATTATATCGTTTTCAACCTCCACAAACACAGGTTGTGTCGTCACAACAAATGGAAAAAATGATCTAAAAAGATGCAATCGCATACTTCATCCAATGCCACAACATAGAAATATAAGAATCAGAATATGATGACTCCAAAACATCAGACATCCAATATCTAATTCAAAAACACAAGAATGTATTTCAAGACCTTCCCATGGAGTTACCACCTCAAAGAAGAATTGAACATATAATTGAAATTAAACTAGAATCAAGCCCAGTCAAGGTTAGACCATACAGATACCCTCATCACCACAAAACAAAGATAGAAATATTAGTCCAAGACCTATTCAAATATGGTGTCATCATGAAAATCATAAGTCCATATGGAGCTCCAGTAGTTCTAGTTCGAAAGAAAGATGGATCTTTCATATTATGCATAGATTATCGATGGATAAACAAACAAAAAAAATCCCATCCAATTTATTAACGAAATGTTGGATGAACTTCATGGATCAAGATATTTTTCAAAACTTGATTTAAGATCTGGGTACTATCAGATTATAGACAGACTAGAATATGTAGCCAAGACTGGCTTCTAGACACATGAAGGACACTACAAATTCAAGGTGATTCCTTTTGGGATAACTAATTCCCTCGCCACCTTCCGGGAGACAATGAATGAATTATTTCACCCATAGTTACGGAAACATGTCTTAGTTTTCCTCGATGATATATGAAGCATTTGGGACAAGTGTTATCTATTCTAGAGGAAAGTCAATTCTATGCTAAAATGTCAAAATGTACATTTGGCAAGGAGGAATTAGAGTACCTTGGTCACATCATATCCAAAAAAGGAGTCAAGTTAGACCCCAAGAAAATCAGGGCAATCACAAAATGGCCTAAACCCAAAAAAATATCCAAGTTAAGAGGATTTATAGGATTGACAGGATACTATTGAAGATTCGTCAAGAATTATGCTCATTTAACCACCCCCCTAACAAATCGCCTTAAGAAAAACTCCTTCCAATGGAATTTGGAAGCACAAAAATGTTTTCAAAACTTAAAAAACATTATGTCCACAACCCAGGTATTAGCAACACTTGACTTCTACAAACCTTTCATCATCGAGTGTGATGAGTCAGGTTTTGGAATTGGAGCAATATTGATGTAAGATGGGCACCCAATAGCTTTTGAGAGCGGGAAATTAAATAAAACAGAATGCTTACAATCCACTTACAACAAGGAAATTCTTTCCATCATGAATGCATTAAAAAAATGGTGTCAATATATATTGGGAAGTAAGTTATTGATATGCACAGATCACATCAATATCCAATACTTGTTACAACAAAAAACATTATCAATCGAACAAAAAATGTGGATAGAGAAAATTTCCACATTTGATATGGAAATTCTACATAAAAGAGGAAACGACACCATTGTGGATGATTCCCTATCACAAAAAGATGAAGAAACACAATTTTTTGCAATATCGATAGCCATTCCAAAATGGTTGGATGAAATTCAAACCGAGTATGCAAAAAACTCAGAGACTTTATCTATAATCAACAATTTAAATCAATACCCTAAGTTTGAATGGAAGAACAAACTATTATGGTATAAAGGGAGAATCCACTTAAATACCAACTCAAGATTTAAAGCCAAGGTTCTTCAAGAATCTCTTGATTTCCCAACTTCAGGTCAGGTAGGATTTTTCAAAACATACTATAATGCATGAAGATCATTTTTTTGGAAAGGGATGAGTGCAAATATTTGAAAATATGTAGCATTATGTGATCTCTTTCAAAGGAAAAAAAAATGAAAATGTATCAACCCCTAGGTTACTCCACCTGTTACACATTCCCAATAAAAAATGGGAATAAATTTCAATGGATTTAATTGAAGGACTACCCATATCCGACGGAAAAGATAAACTATTAGTAGTAGTAGACAGACTAACCAAGTATGCACACTTTATTGGAGTAAGGAAAATATATTCAACAAAACAAATGGCTGAAATATTTTGTAAGAATATTTACAAACTACATGGGTTCCCTAAGGTTATCGTTAGCGATAGAGATGCCAAATTTAAAGGGAATTTTTGGAGAGAATTTTGCAAACAGATCAGAACCTCTCTTAATATGATCTCAGCTTACCACCCTCAAACAGATGGTCAAACAAAAGTTGTCAATAAATTTTTAGAAACATATCTTCATTGTTTTATCTCAGACAAACAAAATAAATGGTTTTAGTGGTTGCACCTTGTTGAGTGGTGGTATAATTCCACTTATCACATAATTCCACTTATCACACATCATCTAAAATGACACAATTCCAAGATCTTTATGGTTACGAACCTCCATCATGGAAGGAGTTGGCCACTAGCAACATAAAAGGTGTGTCAGTAAAAGACCATTTAGATGAAAGTCATAAAATCCTTCAGTTACTCAAAGAAAACTTAACAGTTGCAAGGAATCGAATGAAGCAACAAGCTAACCAAAACCGAACAAAAAGAGATTTCAAAGTAGGAGACTGGGTATTTGTGAGACTTCAACCTTACAATTATCCCTTAAACAACATGGGAATAATAAATTGGCACAAAAAGTTTATGGACCATATCAAATAAATAGAAAAATCAATCACATAGCTTACCAATTGGATTTACTAGATAAAAGTCATATACACAACGTTTTTCATGTATCATATCTAAAGAGAGTCTTGCGGAAATAAAAAAAGTCGAAAACTATACTTCCTGTGTTGGATGAGGAAGGAAGAATCATTTTAGAGCCCAAATCCATTATCACCACCCGAGAAAAAAGATTATGTTGTCGAGTAATCAAGGAATACCTGATTAAATAGAAAAATCTACCAAAAGAAGACGCATCATGGGAATCATATCACTTTCTCCAGTTACATCCTTCCTTACCATTTATTTGAGGACAAAGAAAAATTTAAGGGAAGGGAAATGTTACAATAAATAAATAATTTAAATTAAACATTAATGTAATAAAAGGTCATGACTAAAAAGTCACGACCCTTCATTAAAACCATAAAG
>SNQJ01S0141584.1:24832-41379 GCA_010110895.2 Picea sitchensis | reverse complement strand
GAGGAAACTTATGGCTGAAGATTCCACTTGGGAAGATGAGTCTTTTATACAGAAGTATCTAGAGTTACTCAAGAATTGCGAACAACACTTGTCTCAAGGGGAGGGGAATGTTAAGCCCTAATATTTCCTCATTACCCCTTAACTGGGGAATATTACATTAGGAATGTTATTTTATTTATGTCGGCTTTATTCCATTAGTTGTAACTATACCTACTAGTCTCCTATATATACCAAGGAGACATTTTCATTTGGAATCATTTTGTACTTGAACATTTATGTGGGGTAAAAGGAGGTTTCCCTCTCGAAGAGGCTTATTATCTGAAATTCTATCTTTTTCAAGGCTTTGAGTACTTTTTCTGAGGTTTTTCTATGCTATATTGATATTTGGTTCTTAACATCATGCTTCTTAGAAGTGCTAGTTTCAAGATGTATAGCTTCCTTTTTGTATCCAAGACCTTATTTATCATTTGGAGATATTTGGCTATCTAGGATCTCATCCAAGATTCTTGAGCTATTCATGAACTAGATGTGAGTGTTTTATTTCTCTACTTTCTTTCTAATGTCAACAACTTCAACTTACAAATTATGGCATGACTCTTTCTTTTCATTTACTTGATTCTTCAATAGTTCTTCTATTCTTTTGGATTCTTCAATTTTGGTATTAATATTGACATTAACTTCAAGAGTTTTGATAAGCTCATCATCTACCTTCTTATTTTCTTCTATTTCATTATTTAGTCTTTTGATCTCTTCTTATTTTTCTTCTAATTGAGTCTTTTTACTTTCTTCTTGTTCTTTGAGCATTTTCTTTAGTGCCATGGTATATCTTGAGTACTTTTCTAGGACTTCCTTGGTGTATTTTTCAAGATACTCAAAAGCAATTGAGTAATGTCCTATTTCACTGCTAACATAATCTAACTCAGATAAAACTTTATCTTTAAGCTTCAACAAATCTTCCTCTTCATCTATAGGATAACTATCATTTGATTCTACACAAAATAACTCTATATTTTATTCTTCACTTGTAGAGAAACATTCAACATCAACACACTTAAAATTATTGCAATCAGAGGATTTTGGAGAGTATTTACCTTCATTTTTCTTAATGGAATTGTCTTCAGTGTCATCCTTTTTACCTTGATATGTCTTCTCTAGCTTCAACCATAGATCCTTGGTGGAAGTACATTTTCCAATTCTTTCTTTGACATAAATTGAGAGTCCATTGAAATGGGTCTTGAGATCCAATGCATCATTCTTCTTTTCTTCCTTTTGAGCTGAAAATTTTGACTTATTCTTCAAGGGAACTAATCCACTAATAGATTCTTTGCAAACACCTGCTCCTTTTTCTTTCAAATACCTTTTCATTTCTATTCTCCATGATGAATAATTTTTCTCATGAATGATTGGAACTTCATCATCCATTTGTGTGTCCATGAATCTCCTCCAAGCTTGTTAAGGCTTATAGTGAAGGCCCACTCTGATACCAATTGTTGGACACACCGATCACACTTAGTGGGGGGGGGGGTGTGAATCACTATGAGGGTTGTTTTTCACATCTCACAAAACTTTAGTTAGCAATCACCATTCACAACATCATTACTTATTAATCCCATTCATACTTACTTTATTTCATGTAAATATATCTCAATTAAATACATTCACAATAAATAGCTATGCACCATCACAATAAAGAACACAAGAAACACAAAATATATGTATAAGTTTCTTTTGTATTGCGGACTACAATCCTTGGGTTTTATCAACACCAACTGAAATAGAGAACCAACTCCAAGAGAGCACCAACTCTCATTGAAATACCCAACCAGTTTATCTGAGCACCAACTGAGAAGAGGAATCCAACGCTCAATTACAAGACCGATCTTGTAGACAGAAATCAATATGTCAAATTGTACCAATGGTCTATACCAAACACAAGTGCATCACCTATGCACCACACAACCTGTCACATCAATCTCATCATCCAAATATGATATGTAACTATGTAACATACTTGGTTTATATGATCAAATACCTGCAAACCTTTCCTTAAATTTAACAACAGGAGACTATCATTTTTATCAAACTTTACTTTAGTCTCACATAACTAATTTTGGATTAGTCAACAATCCTAACTTGCAACAATAATAACTCTGTACCTGTAATGAATAAAGGTATGAAAATGGTACACAATGTTCTTTAATGTATTTTATACAATTCCTCCGGGTTTCACTTCTTTGAACCTCCCATAAAAGGAGTTATAGAAAACATTGCATACCTTGTTGAATTATGGCTTATTCTAGAGAGATAACTTGTAGAGCCCGCCCCACACAGAATATTTTATTTCTGGATCTGAGAATGGTACACAAAATACTACAGAATGTAATATAACCAATACATTTGGTCTTACCAAATTTGGATCTATTATGAATAATTTATGACGTTTTTACCCGAAACACATGTTTTAGACTAGTTTCAGAACTAGCCACAAACCGTATTTTCCACGGCGTGTAACTCCCAAAATACAATGACTCACAGGCTGAAATTCTTATCATAGTTACGTGGATATTTTTTCTCAATAGCCTCCATAATTTTCCATCTGAGTCATTCATTAAAAAAAATTATTGCGAAAATGGTGAGATGTCCTGTAAATAACATACCTTAGCAAGCATCATCAAAAAATCTTTATCCTCCCTTGAATTGAATTTCGGCCTTCTTTACTTCACCTTCCCTCTGAAATTCACCTTATATCTCCTTTGGTTACCTCAGTAACTTTTATATGTTCAATATTCTCAATGGATTCGAATGGGATACCCTTGCTCTCTTATTTATACTCTCTAAGTAGCTTCCTCTAGAAGTATCCACTTAACCACTTTGTCCACTTAGCCACTTTGTCCACTTAACCAAATTTGTCCACTTTGTCCACTTAGCCACTTTGTCCACTTAACCAAATTTGTCCACTTAGCCACTTTTTCCACTTAGCCACTTTGTCCACTTAACCACTTAGCTACTTTTTCCACTTAGCCACTTTTTCCACTTAACCAACTTTGTCCACTTAGCCACTTTTCCACTTAACCACTTTTTCCACTTAGCCACTTTGTCCACTTAACCACTTTGTCCACTAAAAGTAAACTCTCCAATTCTAGTTGCAACTAATTTAGTTTTAATGTTTTTCTTGTTGCAACCACTTAACCCATGACTAACCACTTTGCCTGGTCAACTTCTTCTAGGAGCTTCTAGAATAATTTGACTTATTTGACCTTCTAGAGGCTTCTAGATAACTCATAAGAGTTCTCCAACTTCGCATGGCCATAACTCTCTAATCGTGAGGAGTTATGTGACGTTCCACATATCACTGAAAATGGCATGAGATATACTATCCATATGGAATAGTTTCTCCTGAAAATTAAGTGATATTCATTACATTATTTCTTAATCAAACTTGGTTCCCTAACCACACTGTTGGGATACCTAACCATTTGGACTTCACAAAGCATCTTTTGTGAGGGATTTCACCATAAGGGGACGACTTTGAGAAATTTATCCAAGAGCGTCTTCCCATGAGGGCTTTCACCATAAGGTGACCACTTTGGAGTTTATCTATTTGGTTATTCCTATCAACCATGACAATACAATAATGACCAACCTTTACATCATCCTGTCTATACATCAATCCATGACAATGCATCACTATGACACTGCTTGATATATTTGACATCAATTACATATATGACAAGATAGGCCATAAATCAATACATCAATGATATTATGACAAATTCATTAACTCTTTGACATCAATCATTTGACATCAATGATAACATAATGCAACAAGCTCCACCTTTGGAATTGATGGCAATACCAACATTGATTTCAACACCAATCATTGCTGGAAACATGTAGACATGGCATTTCTCTTCATCAATAGTCATCTCAATCACATCAATGCGACTATCTCTCCCCTTTTGACATTAATGGCAAAGGGTAGTTCTCTCCTTGGGGATGCTCCCCTTGTATGGATGCCTTTTCACTTCCTCTGAATAATCTCTCCCCTTTTGAACAAGGGATATCACTCTGATGTAATGCTAAAGACATATCGCTCATGCTCCTCCTATGACCATCGTTCATATGGATCTAGTATGCTAACATTATCACCTACCTGTAATACTTCACACTCTGGTGGAGTTAATGGGCACTGACAAAAACAAAAAAAAAGTATACATAAATATAAGAAAATAAAATACAATTAAATTCCAAAAACATGCATAATTATTGATATAACAAAATTAAATGCACTCGCTAAGTCAATATTTGAAATACGTCCAACAGGAGTTGTACACACTTATCAAGAATGATGAGGTAGATCAATGTTGGGAGATCCTTTAATTTTATCATTTATGTGATTACATCATGCACAAATCAAATATCACATTATAAGGACAAAATAATATAGTAGAAAAATAGTAAATATAACATTAAAACACAAAAAATCAGACCTAAACCAATTAAATCAGATTATGAAATCAAGTGAAGAAATGTTTGCACGGGGATGATAATTAACATACCTCATCTAAATCACTACGACATCCCTTATTTTTCCATGAAGCAACGATATGTTCAATGGAGGTGGCTATGGTTGGCATAGTCTTTGTTAACCCATTTATGCATTCCATTACATGTTTATAATTTGACTCACTGTCGTTTTCAACATACGTAGATGTCTTTAGGATTTTCTCAACTTCATTAGATGGAAGTGATATTTCTATTGGATTTTTTGATATATGCTTATGTTTAGAATTGTCTATATCTATCATTATATAATGGTCAATCATTTCACTCATCAATTTCTGATCTATTAGCTCCTTGAACCTATAAATTGTTATCAACAAATAATTAGTTGGATATATATACGAATCAAAATGCAATATAACACAATGTACTTACAAATATACTTACAAAAATGCCATACCTAATGTATTCAACAAAAAATATATATACTTACAAACATGTTTTGATTGGATCGCCACCCACTATGACCCAAAATAAATTGATCCCTCACATTTTCTCTTGTTATCTTCCCTTTTGTACTATTTTTCACATACTCTTCAACACACATACTTTCCTTCAAATCCTCCCACTCTTTGGGAGTCAAGATGGTGTCGCTTTATTTTCTATCCAAGATTGATTTTTTGCATTTATGCCTAAAATTATTAATCAATCTTCTCATTTTGTTCTTGTAATATTTGGTGGAAATTCTTCCAACAAAAGTCTCAAAGGAATTTTCCATTTGTTGAATCACTAGATCCACATTTCTTTCATCTTGATCAACAAAATTGTCTTTGGTGACATCCAAATGAGACCTTACTCTCATGCCCAACTCTAAGGCCCGCCTTGTAGCATTTGGTCCAACAGGTTCACCGTCTTTTATCTCAACCAAATGAGCCTTCTTCCCTTCCGATTTTCTTTCTTTAGCTTCTCTTTTTGTGGACCTATAAATGCCCTGACTGATTCTGTGTGCTTTTATGAAAGTTGATAAATATTTAGTCTAATCAAGACTGGGTGATGTTGAATGAGGACTCATGTTTGTGGACACAATAGGTGTTATAATTTCTTTGGAATTTGATGGCCTAATTGGTTCCTTATTGACCACATTAGGTGTGGCACTAGCTATCTCACCATTTTTCTTAGATCTGCCTTCAAATATTTGTTTTAATTTAAAATAAAATTCTCTCAAATCTTATTCTGATCCAGAATATACCAAGTATTCAACAATATCAACATAGACATGATCATCATCATGTGATATATTAGGAAGTTGATCATTAGTATTTTCAACATCTTTTCCATGTACTAATCCACCAAGGTGTAGGCTTCTGCGAGCTAGTGACAATGTTCCTTTGCTTGCCTTTTGTTGCTCATTTTGTGTAGAATCGACCTTTTCCCTATAAAATAAAAAACTTATTAAATTAGAATCGAAAGCGTAGATGACCTACATCATCAAATAGATTATATAAAACTATCATAAAATATTCATAGAAGTGAAAAAGTATGAGTAATAACTACTTACTGATTTGTCAAACCATGAGCTGGCAACGATGTGTCGTTGCTTGCCTTTTGTTTCTTCTCTCTTTCTCTAGAAGCCAACTTTTCCCGATAAAAAAAAAACTTATCAAGTGAGAATCAAAAGCATATATAGGCTACGTCATGAATATTATAAACAACTTTCATGAAATATGCATAGAATTGAAAAGGTACAAGAAATAACTACTTACTTATTTCCCAAACCAAGAGCTGACATATATTCTTCAATTCTTGTGATCTGTTCTTTACGAACACTCTCATAATCTACAACATTTTCATCACTACTTTCGCCACTTTTACGTTTCACCCCCTTATTCTTCATAGCCTTTATGTCCAACATTTCCCATAAAAAACATCATTAGTACATGGACAAACAAAGACTATAAAATTAATATCTTGATTATATAATCACATATTATAATTAATAAGAATGTGTAGACCACATTTCCTTGCATATAATATGTTTATATACAATGTCTAAATGTGTGAGATCATTTGAGTCTGAATGTGTGAAATCAAGTGTAGTTTGAATGTCTTTGTGAGAATAGATTCCTTAACTATAAATATCCCATTGGCTTTGATCAATGGGAATATGAAGATGGACATATTAGGAGGAATATAAATCTTTGAATTAGGACTGAAGGTAGTGCTTTATGATCTTAAAATATTAATCAAAACATCTGACTAGTTTTGATGTATCAAGATTGCATTGTCCATAGATAACGAGAGGAGACATTCATAGCCCAAGTAACCATGACCCTCTGAAATGGTTATATGTTTGTAAATAAAATGGTCCTATGTTTGTAACTAAAATAAATTAAGACCAATTATCCTACCATGATGGTTTTCTCCATGTTATACAAGGATTCATTGTAATTCCCTATTTGTTAGTTAAAAATAACAGGGATCCAGAATATCAACAGAGAATCTACAAGAGCATCCCTACCTAATGAATTCAAAAAATTCCAACAAGAAATTATATGGCATCTCTTTTCTCTCTACCATATCCATCTCCAACATGTGTTAAATAAATTGAAAAGATTTCATTTTGACATGCATTCTTTAAGGTTATTGGCATACTTGATATTTGAAACATAAACTCACCATAAATCTGTGTTCTATGCTATGTTGATACAACAGTTCAAGAGTTTGATTAAAAGGGTATCTACTACGGTTGATAATCATTGTTTGAAGGATGATTGTAACACTGAGTTCTGAGGGTGATTTAATCCTTCTAGATTTTTGTTAGGTATCACAAGTTTGAGCATAATTTGGATGAAATTTGGTTAAGAAAAGGTTGATCAAATAAATAAATAAACTTACTGATGATTTCTTCATTGAAACTCTAAGTGATTGAAGATATTTCAAGAAAAAACATCTATTGGTCAATACCCTTTGAAATCTGTGAAATTGGGTATCTAAAAGTATTGTTTAATATACAACCTATATATATATATATAGGTGTTGGGGTCTAAAGATGTCTAAAAACAACCTTAGTTTAACATTAATTTATCAACTTGAGGATTCGTCTTTTATCTCAAGAATATCGGCAAAGTCTATGTAGATAGCTAGTAGAGGCTAAAATCGTGTAGTTAAAGCAAATTTGAGTTTATAAACGATCAAGTTCCTCAAACAATCATTAAAGATTCTAGGAATTGAAATCTAAAGTTGTGCAATGGAAAGGAACTAATTAATCTATTGAATTCATTTTAAGAGCAATAATTGAATCTAAATAAAGACTTGCAGAATTGACTATTATTATGAATCAAATTACTGGAAAGGAAAAAGGCGAATTACTCTATCTATGGAAAGAAATAGAGACTGTAATCTAATCGAAAAGAGACATCAATCGTACTTCTATTGAAAGAAACAACAACTATATTTTAACAGAAAGGAACAACAAATGTAATCTAAGTGAAAGGAACATCAAATGTAAACTAAGTAAAAGGAACAGCGAGTGTGAACTTATGAGGAACTATCATGCATCAATTCTCAGTAATAGGAATTGGAACAACAATCATCTAATGCTTAAGGAAATATCTATCTCTTGCAAATGACATAAAATCATCAACACACTTATGCATTCATTTAACTACGATAAAAGAGAATCGAATCACAAAACAGAAATTGAACTGATACAATTACAGATCGAACAGTAGCTCCTTCAGACTAGACCCTTTGTCCTTAGAAGCACTGTTATTTGAAATTCAGTATATAGAAATGGTAAAACCACTCAAATCTTTTATTAATTTCATAGCTGGTACAACATTTAAAAAAATTGCTAACGCGGAGCAATTCTAAGTTCTAAGTTCTTGGATGCAATTCTTCTATATCTTTTCAAGATCTATTTACCCCTTATATATTACAATAATTTGGGTAAATCAAGCTATCCTGAGGATCGAGAGATCCTCAGGATTTATTTACTATTATAAAGCTACAATATAAGAAACTCAATCATCTTCAAAACTTCCTTGTGCCATAAAGTCTTGAACCTCCAATAGCTTGCGCATCTTCAATATTTCCTTTGCTATCTTGGGTTTGAAAATATTTAACCAATCCTGTAATAAAACCAAAAAATTCCAATCATATTTTAGGATCTATGTAATCTAACTTCAACAATAATGCTAAATAGTATATGATTCATTTTATGTTCTATTTACTCCTAAACAACTGAAAAGTCAATCAATATAATATCATGAAATGTGGGAAAAAGGAAGATATTTATACCTTTATCATAACCTAACATCCCCCCCCCCCATCTTACCTTCTTGGATGTCCTCATGCAAGATGAGATCTTACATGTAAAGCAGTAATGTTGTAAGGTGGAAAGGTTGGTTCACCAGGCCTCCTGAATCCATTACTTCTTTTGAGTTCTCCAAAAGAAGCATCCTCCCTTTTCTTGTTAATTTGATAATCTTTTTGGTAACTTTCTAGAGGAAACCAGATGATAGGGGGTTTAAATATGAACCCAATCCAAGAAGGTCCTTCCTCTTGGAACAATCTAGAATACCTTTCTATTATGAAGGTAGCTGCAAAGAAATTTATGTACCCAAAGGGTTCCCTACTCTTTACTTCACTGGAGGATGCATCCCATATTAGTTTAGAAGCAGCAAGAGATTATTCCTTAAGTTCTCTAAAACGAGTGATACCTGAACGTATAAACTGTATATGGATAGGGGCTAAGGAGTCTACAACCCCCCCTATTTTCATAAAGGTTTTATGTCGCATAATGGATGGAAAGGACTTTGGAGGCTCTCCCCTAACCCAGAGATCTAGCCCAGTTTCCCTCTTTAGGAAGGTTTTATGAG
Source organism: Picea sitchensis (assembly GCA_010110895.2). Taxonomy (NCBI): domain Eukaryota; kingdom Viridiplantae; phylum Streptophyta; class Pinopsida; order Pinales; family Pinaceae; genus Picea; species Picea sitchensis. The sequence goes on along the minus strand of SNQJ01S0141584.1, from coordinate 31,996 downwards.
ATTTACCCCATATGAATTGGTTCTAAGTAAATGACAAAAATGCCTGGAACTGTATGTCTCCTATGAATGGGCCAGGGTTATCTTTCATTTCTTCTTCCAGAATGAAATTATGAAAGTACAGCTCACACAGAAAGTATTGTGCCTTTTTGTCTTGCTCTCTGAAACATGAAATAAAATTAGGTACAATGGAAAATGAAATAGGTTTACCTTCTTTGATGGCCTTCACTCTCAATAATAGATATCGTTCCAACAAGAATAAAGTGTAATTGGTGGCAGGGGCTCTGCAATTAATAGCATCAGATTAGACATCACAAATTTCTTTGATTTGCTCCAAAGCTTTTTCAAATTGGGTTTGTACCTTTTTTACCTTCCCTTGGGCTCTGGTGAGCGCAACATAGGTCTCACTCTTTGTTGCTATCATGTCCTTCAGTTGTTTAACAATATTTTGATGTTCATCCCTAGTGACCATCTCATCTTGGTGTCGAGCCAATGCTCACTAGGCTTGTCCCAACTCTACCTTTAGTTTATCAATGGTGACACCCTGTACTTGAGATTGGGATGCTTGGTATTCTTCCATAGCGCCCATATCTTCCCTGGATTGAGTTAATGCTTGTTGGGCCTGTGTAATCTCTACTTCTAGTCTACCCACAATAACACTCTGTTTCTAGGACTGGAGTGCCTGATGCTCTGCCATAGTTAGTAATTCATTTCTGTTTTGAACCAGGGTTTGTTGAGACTGCATCAATTCTTCCTCCAATCTCCTAATGGTAGCATTCTAATCAAGGAGTTGAGCTATTTACTCTAATATCGGGGTGTCTGTCTGCACCTCAACATCAATTTCTTCCGTAGTTGTCATATTTTCTTTTGTTTCTAAAGGAATTACTTCCTCGTTCTGAGCTACTATTTCTTATACTACTATTTCTTCAGGGTCTGTCTGTATCCCTATAGAATTTGTACTGACTGCTTCTTTAGGAAGAGGGTTTCTTCCTTGCACTTTGGCCCTTTTGTTTATCTTTCTTCTGTGGGCCCTATCTGCTTGTTCTAACTATTTCCTCAATTCCTTAATAATTTCCTTGAGTTTACCCACCTTCTGCTTTAATACTTCAGCCTTATTAGCCTTTTTCGTCAACATTTTGTTTTCTTTTTTTAACTTTCTAATTTTCTTATGGCTCTTGGTTGATTTTTGTTTATGAGAGGTCTAAAGGTCTTCTTCATTCTATTCAGCAGATGGTTTTTCCTCTGTTCCTTCCAAATGTTTTGTCTAGCCAAGAGGGCTTCTCATTTCAAAATGAGGTTCTTCCTGTGTTGTGTCATTTGGAAAAGAAATTTCAATATTAGGAAAATCTTCAGCTGGTTTTGAAGAGGAGGCTTGTTCTGGGCATTTTTATGGATTATTTGTGCCTCTATCAATTGAGGTTCCTAATATTCCCAAAACCTAGGCTATTTCTACCCCATAGCTCTTAAAAAATTGTTCTGTCAAATGTTCTAATGCCGGTTGGGTGTCTTCCTGATCATTCCCTTGTGAAATATGTTTTGCTTGGCCAATTTCTTGAACATTCTCCCGTGGAGACTGTTATGTAGAATTTTGAAGTTCTTCAGGTTTTTTTGTTGTACCTTGAATTGCTTCAGTTGTTTCCAGAATTTGTCTTCTTATTCTCCTTGTCTGAATGATGGTTTTAGGAGAAGTTGTTGCTCTCTTCCTATTTTTCGTTAATGCATGTGTTTGTGAGGTTTGGGCCTCTGTGATTTGGGTAGGGTCTGCCTCAGCTTCGGTTTGAGGAGATGGGATTTCTCTTTGGGCAGTAGTCTCCTCTGCTTGTCTATCTTCAATTTACTATGGTGGTTCTTCATGGCATAATTCAAGCTGCTCTAGTTGTGGAGGTCTATTGGCCTCAATCAGATTATCCCATGTCAATTGAGTTTGACTCAATGCTTTATTTATTATCAGTTTAACTAATCTGTGGTGAATGATAATAGTAATAGGATCCTTGGACTTTTGTGTTCTTAAGGAAACCTCATGTAATATGGCATTCAGAAAGAAAGGTAGATTAAGTACTAACCGTTGTTTTAAGGATGCCAACAATTTGAGGTGGCGAGGTCAAATTATGTCGTATCGTCCATCACAGGTGATGTACCTCTGAATTATCCCTACCAGTTCCTTCCATGGTTCTTTGAGGGTACTGGGATTAAGTCCCTTTCCCTTCTTATCCAATACTTCCCCAGGGTCTGTGAAAGTTTCCAGAACTTCCTTCAGTGTTGTGTATCTTCCTGTCCACTGAATGCCTGTGTTAGGGAGGCCTCTGACCACTGCTAAGATTTCTGGGGTGACTGAAATTTGTGTGCCTCGCACCATAGATATTTCTCCCTACATATTCTGAAATAATTCAAGCATGATATTCGTGTCATATCCTTGCAGACGGTTGAAGTACTTCATCCACCCCAGCTGGTGTAGGATTTCTCTTGCTTGCTCTGTAACCTGTAGTAAAATTGCCTCCCTACACACACCTCTGCTACCTATTTTGTGAGAAAATGTGGACGACTATCGTTCTTGGTAGAAAACTTAGTTAGACCAGCTCGGAGGAAAAATTACCGAAAATAGAAAATATCAGAGACAACAATTGTTTACAAATGTGGGTATTTATTACAATCATTACTATCTTTATCAAGAAGCGTGTCGAGATCCACTTCCCTCATTAATATAAAGGTCGACCTCGACCGTCAGCATAGGGGAAATCAATCAGTGTAGGTATTGATGGTGAGGGGTAATAAGTGTACTGTCGTCGACAATGGGGAGCAATGATTAATTTTCAAACAACATATTTTAACAGTAATCATTAAATGTTAGTCCTCTTTCATGGAATTGAAATATACCTATACTCAAAAGAATGCTTTAAGGATACATACGCTGAATAAATTAAATCTGTTCATTTAAATAATATCCCACATATCATAATGTTGTTAATTTCTCGTTTTATTGAATACAACCAAAATTATAGCCTCGTGATTGAGTGAGGGAAATCTAGAGACACGCAGAAACTTGGCATTTAAGGTAAACTTCCATACCACAGGTAGAGCCATTGTTGCTAGAAGGCATCCATAGCCTCGACAGGGTTGCCTTTTAACCCTTAGATGAGCCTGTATCCTTGATAATTATTTGAATCGGCTTTTCCAAACAAGACCATTATCCTGGTTTGGTAGCTAGATGGTGATAATGCCACTCACTAGATTGTAACTTAGGTGAACAAGCCGGCTCGTGATGAGACCCCTTGTCCTTTGACGAGAAATTGTCAAAGGCCATTTCCCTGGTGTGGTAGCCATAATGGGAATGTCACTTATGTTATTATCCTATGATCGTGGTAGGTTGGCTCGTAATGAGACCCCCTATTCTTTTTGAAAAAAAAATAAAAATTATTATTATTATTATTTATTTAAGTTTTTCCCGAAAAAAAAAGACCATTATCCTAATTTTGTATCCAGATGATGATAATGCCACTCACTAGAGGGTAACTTAAGTGAACAAGTCAACTTGTGATAAGAACTCTTGTCCTTTGACAAAATAAAATGTCAAAGGCCATTGCCCTGGTGTGGTAGCCATAGTGGGAATGTCACTTAGGTTAGTATCCAATGACCGTGGTAGGTTGGCTCGTGATGAGACCCCCTATTCTTTGTGGGAAAATAAATAAATTTTATTGTTTTTTTTTTAGAAGCATATGAAGGGAGGCTCATCTACTCCTTAAGAGTAAGGGATGGCATAAAGAAGTGTAAGGATGCCAAGTAAAAGTGTGTCGCAAAATCCTTATTCATTATAAAGGTGAGATATCATTTAAGTGTATTTGTATGTATAAGGGAAAATGAACAGATTATGGTGGTTACAGGTTATGAACAAGGTTTAAGATATTTCGAAGAAAGTGATCCAAAAAAACAATTTGATAAGGTATGTGAGATAGTCCACAAAATAATGATAAATCGTTAGAAATAATGTTGGTGAAAATTATTTGGTGAAAGTTGTACCCCAAAGGAATGGTTTAGTGTTTTATCAACAATATAGGGAAGGAACGGAAAAATGAACAACATGTGTGCAAAAGGAACAACAGGTGTGCAAAAGGAACGACAATTGTTCCATTCAAAGGAACAACAAGCGCGCAAAAGGAACAAAAATTGTTATGTTCAAAGGAATAAGAGACGTGCAAAAGGAACAACAATTGTTCCATTCAAAGGAAAAACAAGCGCACAAAAAGGAACAACAATTGTTCCGTTCAAAGGAATAGCAGGAGGGAAAAGGGAACGACAATTGTTCCATTCAAAGGAATAGTGGACGTGCAAAAGGAAAAACAATTGTTCCATTCAAAGGAACAACAGATGCACAAAAGGAACAACAATTGTTACGTTCAAAGGAACAATGAGTGCACAAAAACAAACAACAAATGTTCCATTCAAAGGAACAACTAGCGCGCAAAAGGAACGACAATTGTTCCGTTCAAAGGAACAACAAGTGCACAAAAAGGAACAACAATTGTTACGTTTAAAGGAACAATGAGTGCGCAAAAGGAACGACAATTGTTTCATTCAAAGGAACACCAAGCGCGCAAAAAGGAACAACAATTGTTCTGTTCAAAGGAACAACAAGCGCGCAAAAAGGAACAACAATTGTTAGGTTTTTAACCATATGAATAGGTAATTTTTAGAAACGTGGAAATGTGTTTTGCTTGAATCCAAGGTTGATTAGTCATCAACTAAATTCATTTATGAGTTGGTTTATTTCAAAATTAAGTAGTGGATGGTCTGTTAATGATATGAATTTTATTATAGTTGCCCAGTTGTTGTTGTTGAATCATGACACATTCATTTTCTCTGTGAAAGATAGGGTTTGGGTGATGAGATGAAGCAGGAGTTTGGAACAAAAAAGAGTGTTAATTGAGTTCATTACAGTTATCCTCCCTAGTTCTGATTTTCTTGAATGACTGTAAAAAATAATAAAAAAACTAAATAAAATCTATGGAAAAAATTATATACAGTATGTGCAGTGTCAACATAATTCAACATTTATGGAGTTGGGGTGGTTGGATTACCTTCCCAGCCAGCCAAAATTTGAATGGTAGGGTCCTTACTTACTTCTTGGTAGAAAGATTCTTTTAAGGGCGGCTGATAATAGAGTCGTAGCCGGTGTCCATTGACCCGAAATGGAGATCCGGACCCGTCGATGGTGCTTAACGTGATTGTGCCATTATCATGGAATTCATTGATTTCATATGGTCCTAGCCACCATGTTTGTAATTTTCCTGGAAAATCCTGAAATCTGGAATCATAGAGGAGTGCCCAATCGCCTTTTTTAAATGATTTTTTCTTGATATGCTTGTCGTGCCAAGTCGTTCTCTATTGTTGAATAATGGTTGTGCACTCTATAATAGACAGGTGTGCTTCATCCAATTCATTGAGTTATTGAAGGCGTTGTTTATGTTCTTTTGTAAGATCCAGTCTGATTTCTTGGGCCATCCTTAGAGCCTTGATTTCAAAATCGATTGGGAATATGGATTCTTTTCCATAGAATAAATGATAAGGAGAGTATCCAGTGGTATTACGCTATGTTGTGAGGTAAGCCCATAAGGCATTTGGGAGCTTAGAGGCCCAATTATGTCTGTTTGTTGAGACAGTCTTTGTCACGATTGCCTCCAGGACTTTATTGGTGCTTTCTACTTTCCCATTTGCTTACGGATGGTACAAAGAAGTAATTATGTGTTTAATATGATAATTATCCAGGGTGGTGGTGATTCTATGAGCTATAAATTGTGACCCCCCATTAGTAATTACCTCTCTTGGTAGTCCATAGCGTACAAATAATTTGAAAAGAAATTTGATGACTACTTCTTCTATTGCATTTGGTAAGGCTTCTACCTATACCCATTTAGTCATGTAGTCCATTGCAACTAGAATATAGGCCTTCTTATTTGACCTTGGATTGAAGGGGCCAACGAAGTCAAGTGCCCATCTCTCAAATGGTTCTGCAACTACTTGTGCTTTCAAACGCATTTCATCAGCCTGACCTGGTTTTCCCATCCGTTGACAACTATCACAGGTCTAGACATATTTCTTCGCGTCTCTAAATATTGAGGGCCAATAATAGCCCATCTACAAAATTGTGTGTCTAGTCCTACGATTTGAAAATATCCCACCACAGGGCTCATCATGTCCAGCTTTTAGTATGTTGTAGATTTCGTCATCTCGTACGCATCTGCGGATTTGGAGATCAACTCTTGTATGGAAGAGGTATCCGCTGATCTAGGCGAATCGTGCGCTATGTTGGACGATCAATTTTCTTTCCCTTGATGAAAGATGTGTTGATAATCTTCCCGCTGCCAGATAATTTGCCACATCAACGTACCAAGGTGGCTTTGCAGTAACGACAAATAGATGCTCGTCTGAAAATTAATCTTCGATTGTTAAGGAGTTGTCTATTTTGGATACACAGGATAGGAAATCTGAGACAAGACTTTCTCTCTCAGGTCGATATTTGATGGTGATATCAAATTCCTGCAATAATAATAACCATCGAGTGACCCGTCCATTAGTAATCGGTTTATTAGCTAGATATCTTATAGTAGAATGATCAGTATACAGAATAACAGGATAGCCTGTTATATAATGATGAAATTTATTGATGGCATGTATAATAGCTAAAAACTCTTTCTCTGTTACTGTATAATTAAGTTCGGTTGGAGTAAGATTCTTGCTAATAAAATAAATGGTGTAGGGTTTCTTGTCTTCTTCCTGTCTGAGGACAATGCCTATGGTAATATCTGATGCAACAGTGGAGATGTGAAATGGTATTTTCCAATTTGGTCCCCTCAACACAGGTGATGTCGAGATCAACTTATTGAGTCCTGCAAATGCCACATCACACTTGTCATACCATTGAAACTCTACATTACTAGACAAAGCATGTAAAGGTGTAGTGGTTCTTGCAAAAAAATTCATAAATCTACGACAGTATCCTGAAGAGCCAAGGAAACTACGTACCTCAGTTTGTGTGTGTGGTGTAGGTAGATTAAGGATTACCTCTATTTTTGTTGGATCTACTCTAATTCCATTTGCAGAGATATAATTCCCTATAACCACACCTACTGTCATCATCATGTGACATTTTTCATGGATTAAACATAACCTGGT
>SNQJ01S0141584.1:0-18880 GCA_010110895.2 Picea sitchensis | reverse complement strand
CTAGCGAGTCTTTCACTCTGTATTTTTACAGTCTCTGTACATTTCTTTCATTAATAGAAATTGTGTATTACTGTATCTCTGTGTTTATGGTTGCATATTTGATACATTTATGTTATCTTATTGAATATCTGCGATATCTCTGTGCATTTATTTATTATATCTCCACTCGCATTTCATGCCAAAAATAATCTGGATCAAGAACCTGAGCACCGGATTGACTTACTCCAAGGATCATGGTCACAGTTGGCCATTCATGCAGAGCATCTAGAAGTGCATTTGCAGGAGAGTCATCAAGAATCAGAGAAACAACTTTTTAAGTTGCAAGAACAGATGGAGAAGGTAGTTTTGGAAGGAAACAATGCTCGAGCAACACTACATAAGCACACGGTTGAGTACACAAAGATATTCTAAGAAGTTAACGACTATATGGGAATCATCACTAGGCACAACCAAACTCTAGAGAATGTGCGCATGAGAATACATTTGTTAAATGAGGAAGTTGCGGTCACTATGGATCTTCTCGAGCAACAAGAGAAATTTGACGAAATCTAGCAAGTGGATAATGAGTTGAACGCTCTATTCGAGGCACAATTTGTAGCCAAGAAGGAGCTACACAACTTTTGACCTATCATTCCGATAGTATACATGTAAATGCATCAAGTGGATGCTATCGTAGACTCTGAATTGAACTCTTTGGTCGCATCCAAGCCCAAGGGATGTATCACAGATGCAACCCAATAGTTCGTAGTCGAGGCCTCACTCCTTGCCAGGAAATGGCAGGATAAAATTGGGAGTTGGGATCTTCGTTTGAAGAGGCAGAGAAAGAGAAAGTGAAAGCAGAAGAGTAAGGTAAAGTGAAGAAGGAGGATAAGGGAAAGCAACAGTTACTCCTAGAAGCTGCGAAAGAGCCAAATAATTGACTCGGGCGCGAGTCAAGGTGTATGGTCGGAGCCTGTTGGGCCTTTAGTTTTTGGATTTTAAGTTGTGCAAGAAGGACTACAGTACTAGTTTTGGCTTAGCATGAGTTCCACAAGCTACGGAAGAAGTTGGACAATGGAGCAAAGAAAACTAACAGAAATCAGTTGCGGAAAAAGGACAACCCAATGCCAACAAGGCAAAATTAGTTACAACAAAACAAGAAAGCATGTAATCCCAAAGCCAGAAGATCCCAATCATCTTATATATATGAGATGTATATGATTGTAAAAGGGTTCTCTCTCAGTTATCATTTCTTGTTCTTGATGGGTTGGGTTGGTTAGTGTGAATAGGTTGAGTTTTGTTGTTGTTAAGCAAAAGTTGTACATGTAATATATATACGGTTTTGGTTAGATAGATCTCTGTGACATGAGTCCGGAGTCAGAAGTCTGTAAAAAAGTACCAAGATGTATCTCTGATATTGTATTTGATAAGTTCTGAAGATAATAGATGAAGAAGGACCCGAAATTTTGAAATATAATGTGTCATACCGTGTTTATGCTTTTGCATTGTATCTTTATAGTACTTCTTTATGCTTGATAAGATCAATATGATGTCTTTGTGTATAAATTATTTTTGCAACTTAAGTATATTCAGTTCTTGTCTGCATGAGTTTAGATCTGATTTGTAATTGGTCTATCTTGCACAAGATCATGGTGAATCTTGAAGGTTATGGGAACCCACCCAAGTATTCTCCTTTCCCTTCCCTATCCTTCAGTCTTGGTTGCACTTCAGGTGAGACTTCTTCTCTTCAGAGGGGATGGAAATATCATCACTCTAGACTACATGGTAACTTTTGTTGGTAACCTGAGAAGGACCCTGGTCTGATCAATTCTGCACCAACATCAGGCCTTTGCAATCTTCCAATTCTTATGGAGTAAATTTCTCCGAAGTGCGTATACTGTATTCACTAATAGATCAGGCGGTCAATATTTACTCTTTCATTAAATGGACGATCTTGGCTTGTCCAGAGGCTTCATACAAATCAACGGTCGAGAGCCCTCCTAAAGTAGATCAAAGTTTAGCGTTACTTCATAATTCACACTTACTCTATCCTTCCACTATTCTTGATCAAACGATCCAAAAATATTCCTAAGGATCTTAGATCAATGACCAGTGTTAACTTCGACCTTCGACACTTCGAGTATTTTAGTTGGTATAAGAAGTTAAATATCCCCAAAGGATGTAGTCCTAGAGTGACATGGTTGTTAACGTCACTATTGACGTGGCACTGGATGAGTGGCCACCACATGTCACCTTTATTCGTGACTTTCATATACCTAATGTGCCAACTATACCTTGACACTTGTCACCAGTTGATTGGGCCACGTGTTATATTTGTCTTCTGCCACATGTGTTACTTTGTGGCTTCGGTACTTCGTGGCTTCAGGAGGTTTGGAACTTTTTATACCATCCTTCGATTATTGTTGAATTTCCAAATAGATATACCACCGCAGATTTTCACCTATCTTGATCCTATGACATTTTTTTATTTCAGAACTCCGGGTTTCGCAAGTTCCTTGTTTATTTGAGTTGTTTATTATTGGAGTAGGTCAAGGCCAGAGTTGACCACCTTTTTCCTTAATGCATTCACTCTATATCAATGGTTGACAATATTTTCTGATCAGACAATTAACGGGAGTTCGTGACTCTGGGGCTTTTGCCTTCGGGTAAACTTACCTGTTTTAGACTCCTTTTCACCGGAGTGGTCAACGTCGGATTTGACCGTATTATTTCCTTTGGTGTGATCTAACGGTTCCAATATTATCACTCTAGATCAACGAATGACGACAGTTCGTGACTTCAAGGCTTCGGCCTTCAAGTAAACTTACCTGTTCTAGGCTCCTTTTCTCTGGAGTGGTCAACGTCGGAGTTGACCACCTGATCCAACGACTCGTGTTGTTCCTGAGGATATCTTAAATCAACAATCTACCTGAGTTCTTTTAATCCGAGATATTTTGGCTTATCCTATCCTTCCACTAAACTCGATTAGATGGTTGAGAATTCACCCAAAGACCCTCCTTGATCTAATGACTAGTGAGATTTCGTGACTTCATGATCCTGCCTTGTCTCCAATGTTCACTGAAGTGGTGAATGGAAAAGTGTCAAATTTATTTATCTTCTACTTGATCCAACAGTCAGTAATGCTACTGCTCCAGATTTGATGGTTGAGATTTAATTCTTCCTAACCTCTAACTTCCCCTCGATCTAACGGTCCTGAATTGTCCTGAAAACTACATCAGCGGACAAGATTCCTCCTCTATCCAATGGTTGTGATTACTCCCAAAATTCAAAGGAGAACAATCATGATTACTCCACAATCCTTTGCATGGATTTCCTTAATTGCAAAACTTTGTTTTCGCTTCACTCAATCATGCCTTCTCTTCTGATATTTTTCTGCATTGATCCACCTTAGAGATTATCTAGTAATATGAGGGGCTCCTTTGTTCTTCACTCTATGTATTCTGTGAAACCTACTATGTTATCTCTCCTGAGATTTAGTATCTCACAGACATATTGATCTTATTGATAATGAAAATACCATAATACCCTATCCAAAATTGATCATTTTTTCCCTCTTTGACATCAATGCCAACACCATGAAAATATGTCAAGTATTCTCCCCCTTTAGCATTGATGGAAACACAGTAAAACCCCTTTTTCAATCTTTAACTAGATTTTACTGATCATTCTCCCCCTGTGAAAGCAATGACAAAAAGGGATGTTTCCTTCCTCCCTTTAGGGTGACACTCCCCCTGAGGTGATTCTCCCCCTGTCTATGAATCTCTCCCCCTGGAATCATGTTTCTACGCCCAATCATGGAAAGAAGAATAAACCCCTCTCTCTTCTCTACAAGATGAACAATATGTTATCACTGCAATTTGTTTCTGCTTCAAATACTGCTTCTCAACTGGAAAAAAAATGTCAAATGTTCAATAATAATATGTTCTTCCTATAAAAATCCTTGGACATATGTATTGGCCATGTACCATGAAAGAACTGCCTCAGAAACCATAACTTCGTTGAGAGAATACATAACCGGCACTGATCTTGGGCAGATGAAAACCTGCAACAAACCATGTCATATCCTACATAGAGTTGTACCATCAAATCATGTTTCTTTCGATGATGCTAGTTATCTATTTATTCATTTGTAATCCAAGATCCTATTCATTTTTCTGTACTTCAATACTCATAGGGGTATCAACGGGAACAATCTTAAGTCTTCCCTAATTCCTCCTTCCTTCCTTTTGTTTAAATTTTTTAGGAGGATTTTTAGTAGATCATCAAAATAGCATTGGAAAACTTCTAAGATAATCATCACTCAATTCTTTTGGTTGGTCTATTATTGAAGATTCATCATCATCGTTACTATTTTGTGTAACAAAAATTTCTTCGTCTTCTCTTTTAGAATTTTCTTTTTCAATTTTTATTTTATTGGCTAGTGGACTATTGATTTGCAGGACATCATCAAGAACTACAATTGTGTCATATTTTTCTTTAGGAACTCTCCTTTCTTGATCTTGATTCACTTTATAAGAAAAACTTTAATTTTTATATTCCTTATTAAAATCTTTACCCAACATTCTCCTACTATTAACTTCATCAATTTTAGGTGCGACATCTTTCTTGCTTTGTACTTTAGATTTTATTTTCCATATCTTCTTATTTTGTTTATTAGGGTTTCCTATCTTCAAGGATTTCATTGTTGATCTACATTCACTGGATTTATGGCCATAGTTGTTTCATTTTTGGAATTCAATATTGAAGTTTTGCAGAGGAGAAAATGAGTTGTAGTTTATCTTCTCTGTATTGTACTTATTATTCTTATATCTTGTGACATTTCTGTGATTGTATTGTCCATAAGCTTTGTAGTGTACTGCCTAATGTCCAAAATTATTGCAAGAGTAACAGTATCCAATAAATAAATATTTATTAGGGGGATTCCTTATGGTGATTATATTCTTCTTGTCATTTTTTACTTTAGTAGGGAGTGTTGACTTATGTTTATGTGGAACAGTTTTCAATGGTATCATCTTTTCCTTATTATCTTCTCTTCTTAAGGAGCCTTTTAGAGCATCTGCGTAATTGATTGGTCTTTTGACAGATCCTTGTGATGTATAAGTTGAGTCTTGGGTGTATCCCAAACCAGTCTTGTTGTTTGGTGACCTCTAACTACTCAGAATTTCATCCAAGATCTTTGACCTATTTCCAAATTTTGATCCCTTCTTTTCTTTCTCAAGTTCACATTTTAGCAACTCAATCTCAACGTCTAGCTTCTCACATGTTCTCTATCATTGAGTTGTTTTAAAATGACTTCTTCAATTCTTTTATCTTCTATGAGTTGGGACTTCAAATGACAGATGATCTGTTTTGATTCTTTGATGGTTCTTGATGCATCCATTTCTCTTGATTGATGTGATTCTTCAAATTCTTGAACTTGTTCCCTCAATAACTTTCTTAGTTCCTCTAGAGAACTAATCAGTTCTGCTTCTAGGTTTGCTTCTCCTTCAAATTCAAATTTTTATTCATCATCTACATCATTATTTTGAGTGTTCATTCCCATAAATAGAAGCTCTGAATATTCATCTCCACTCATGTCTGAAGAGTTGATGTCCTATTTGGAGTAGAATTTTTTTTTTCTCATAAATTTTTTTCTTGTATTGGTTTTTTTGGTTGTGGGATTCTTAATCATTGTCCTCCTTCTTGGGATAGGGAAATTTGTTTGCAAAGTTTCCAATTATGCCATAGTTGAAACATTTGAAAGGTAACTTTCCTTTATATTTTCAAAATCCTTTTGGGAGTTTCTTTATAAAGTTGGCCTCTTCTACAACTGATATGCCTGACTAATATTCATGAGATGTATGTTCATGTTTCTTCTTTGATTTAGATTATTTAAAGGTTGTTTCTTCTTTTGATGATTTTTTTTCCCCTGTTCTCATCTCATATGCTGTAAAAATTCCATGAAGTTGATCTACTATGAGGTTGTCAAGTTCTGGTCTATCTTCAATTGTGGATATCTTGGAATCATATCTCATAGGTAATGACCTTAATATATTTTGTAAAATAGGTTTATCGGTAAGTTCTTCTCCTACTGCTTTGATTGAGTTAACTACCTCATCTACCCTATGGAATTATCTGACAATGTTCTCTTATTATTTCATCTTAAAGTTTTCAAATTGAGCTCTATAGGTTTGTAGTTTGGCTTCCTTGAATTGGTTATCTCCTTCATATACAACCTCCAATTTGTCCCATATTTCCTTAGTTGACCTACAATGCATTACCTTCACACATATAGAATTTGGGTGGAGTAGTTGGTGCGGTGTAACCATCTACAACAGATTGCCAAACATCAAATCCAAGAGACACTAGGTACTTTTTCATTTTATTTTCCATGGAGCATAACCACCTCCATTAAACAATGGTGCTTTGTTGGAAGACATTCCCTCGTGTTTATCCATGTATTTCAGGATCTACTTTCTAGTTATTAGACTGTGCTGAAGGTACTCTCTCTGATACCAATTGTTGGAATACTAAGAGGGGGGGTGAATCAATATTCCCTTTTTGAACAATTAGTAATTTTATTTTATTAATCACCACAATATATCAACAATGGACTTGTATTTAAAATTCATTATAAATATAATTAATAGAAATTACAAGGTTTATAAATAATCTGAGATTGTAAAGGACACCAATCCTCTTTAAAGCACCAAATCTTGGAGACACACATCCCCTTCTTCAAGGAACCAACCCTAGGAAGCACCAACTCCCTTGTTTTAGGGAACCAACCCTAGGAAGAACCAACTCCCTTGTATTTATGGCACCGACCCTAGGAAGCACCAACTCCCTTGTCTTTAGGGAACCAACCCTAGGAAGCACCAACTCCCTTGTCTTTAGGGAAATGACCCTAGGAAGCACCAACTCCCTGCTTTTACACTTTGGTAAAGGATATTAATACTTCCATGCTCCTCCCCTCCACCATAACTACATAAGTATCATCATTTTCTCTTCTTGGACTTTGCTTCTGCTTTTATCTTTTGATCTGAACTGTAGAGACACTTCTTCTTCACCGTTCTTTCTTGTTTATATAGTCTTCCAACTAGTGTGAGTGTTGGAATCATTGTGTCCCTATGTTTGGAACATTGCACCTCTTCATTTTATATTAACAGTAATAACATTTGAATTTTTTATTTTGAATTAATATCTTCCTCTATTTATTATTATTCACATTTTAACGCAAAAGTTTTTCAATTTAGTAAGAGGAATTTTCATAAATAGATCACATGTATGGATCGATTTCTTTTAAATCGATCCCATGCCTTTTTATTTCATTCTTAATATTTTGTTTCATCCCCAGTTCTCCAACAGATCATATCTAAGTTTTTCAATTAGCTTTCCAATGCATTGGATGCATGTGATCACTTAATATCAATCAGGAAAAAAACCAAATCCTGCCTAGTTCAAAGTTTCTTCCTAACAGACGAAATTATTCCTTTGTATGTTAAGATTCACACAGATGCACTTTCAGGACCTCTATTCCATATAACCATAGGTGATGACTAAGTGCTAAGAAAAATGAGTGATTAATCACTTATCAAGACTTATGGTGGCATTTTATTTTCACGTTTGAGATGGGCAGTTCTCGTTTACTTCGGAACTTCGGCGTTTCAGGACTCAAGCCTTTGCAGTCTTCCAATTCTTCCGGAGTAAATTTTGTCAAAGTGAGTATACTATATTCACTAATAGATCAGACAGTCAATATTTAATCTTTTGTTAGATGGATGATCTTGGCTTGTCTAGAGGCTTCAAAAAAATCGACGATCGAGAGCCCTCTCAAAGTAGATCAATGTTTAGCGTTACTTTGTGATTCACACTTACTCTATCCTTTCATTGTTCTTGATCTAATGGTACAAAAACATTCCTAAGGATCTTATATCAACAACCATCGTTAACTTCTATCTTCGGCGCTTTGTGTATTTTAGCTGGTAGAAGAAGCTGGATATCCCCAAAGGATGTAGTCCTGGAGTGACATGGTTGTTGACGTCATTGTTGACATGGCACTGGCTGAGTGGCTACCACGTGTCACCTTGATTTGTGACTTTCGTATACCTAATGTGCCAACTATACCCTAACACATGTCACTAGTGGACTGGGCCACATGTCATATTTGTCTTCTACCACATATCTTACTTCGTGGCTTGGAGAGTTTTGTCACTTTTTATACCATCCTTCGATTATTCCTGAATTTTTGAATAGACCTACCACCGTGTATTTTTAACAATATTGATCCTACAACCTTTGTTTATTATGGAACTCTGGGATTCGGGAGTTCTTGGTTTATCTAATATTTTTATCGCCAGAGTAGGTCAAGGTCGTATTTTACTAGCTTCTTCCTTAGCGCGTTCACTCCAGATCAACGGTTGAAGGGATTTCCTGATCCGATGGTCGACAAGAGTTCATGACTCTGGGGCTTCGGCCTTTAGGTAAACTTACCTATTTTAGACTCCTTTTTGTCAGAGTAGTCAGCATCGGAGTTGACCGTCTTCTTTCCTTTAGTGTGATCTAACTGTTCCAATATTTTCACTCCAGATCAATGGTTGACGAAATTTCATGACTTCGGGGCTTCAGCCTTCAGGTAAACTTACCTCTTCTAGGCTCCTTTTTTTTGGAGTGGTCAACATCAGAGTTGACCACCTGATCTAATGGCTCATGTTTCTCTTGAGGAGATATTAGATCAACAGTCTGCATGAGTTATTTTAATCTGAGATATTTTGGTGTATCATGTCCTTCCAATAAACTCATTCAAAAGGTTGATAATTCACCCAAATACCCCCCTTGATCTAACGGCTACCGGGATTTTGTGACTTCGTTATCCTACCTTGTCTCCAATGTTCACCGAAGTGGCACAGTGGCAGAGTGTCGAAGTTCTTTATCTGCTACTTGATCCAACAGTATGTAATGCTATTGCTCCAGATATGACGGTTGAGATTTAATTCTTCCTAACCTATAACTTCCCCTCGATCTGATGGTCCTGAATTGTCCTGAAAAATAGATCAGTGGACAAGATTCCTCCTCGATTCAATGGTTGTAATTACTCTCGAAATTCAAACGAGAACAATCACGATTACTCCATAATCCTTTGCATGGATTTCCTTAATTGCAAAAATTGGTTTCCACTTCACTCAATTGCGCCTTCTCTTCTGAGATTTTTCTGCATTGATCCACCTTAGAGATGATCTGGTAATATGAGGGACTCCTTTGTTCCTCGCGCTATGTCTTCTACGCAACCTACTACGTTATCTCTCCTAAGATTTAGTATCTCACAGATATATTGATCTTCTTGATAATGAAAATACAATAATTCCCTACCCAACATTGATTATTTTTTCCCTCTTTGACATCAATGCCACCACCATACAGCTATTTCCAACACAAACAATCTTGTCCCAGCTATTACCTAGTGTGATTTTTTCATAGTGAACCTAGCTAGTAGAAAAATCACACAGCTTGCGAGAGAGAGAAGAGAAGAGAGACAAGCTTGAGGGAAAGAATGAATTGTATTAAATGAATGTGTAATGGTAAAAATACACATTATATAATCTACATGTCTAAGTTAATGTGCCATAGTAGTGATATAGAGAGATCTAGACACTCACTGACAGTAACCAAAGTAATCTTCCACTTAGTCCTAGTTAATTGTGTTACAATGAAATTCTCTCTATGGCTAGGGGAAAACCACAATAGACGGAACACCACCTAAAATATAATCTAATCTCAAGTATGTTGTATAAATGAAATTCTAACAAGAGAAGGCTATAATCCTACCTTGTCTGGATGTCTGAGGAAGACCACCGTTGAGCACGCGACCCAAAGCTTTAAACCGGCAACTTGTATTCAACAACTAAGATACACAAGCATGTGGTAATGATATATAATTTAACCATATAAAACAACATAATCCATTAACATACATAACAAATACACCCATGGAAAGAAATACAAATATTTTCAAGATATCAATTGCACGAGAAAAGAGTATTTATATTAATGTAATCAATAGAAGTACATAGGTGACAAACTTATGTAACGACACATATCAGAACCAAGAAACTAATTCCCTCTAGTTGGGCCTCCACCACTTCAATCCTCCATAAAGGAAAGATCACATGTAGGAGTTAATGAAGTTCTCCATCACAAGATAGGAAGATCTTGGGGGTTGAACATAAGAAGTTCAAACTTTCAAGGATAAAGGGATGCAAACTCAATTGAGGTGAAATTTCTCTAGAGTGTCTCTTCTCTCAATGATGAATTGTCGAATGTATTCCAGGCTTGGATATAGCTCAATTTATATCCTCCAAATGGAATTGAAGGGTTGAGTCAAAGCATTTCTAGTATATGGAAGGTCAAGGATCATGGATCTCGTGACATGTCATGGAAACTCGACACACTTTTAATTTTTTGAGTGCCAAACACAATGTACGTGGGATATAATGGAGGATATCATGTATGTATGTGTGCTGCATAACTGGGAGGTCGTGTACATGTATAAAAATCTGTAGAGGGAAATGGAAGACCATCTAAGAAAGATGCATGTAGTGTGGAAACATTTTCTATAAAATATGCCCCCTAATGTGTGAGGTCAGAGGAGTATATGTGATGGACGAAATGCATTATAATTTCTAGAAGTGGAGTAATGAACACTCAGCTGGAAGTACTAGTTAGTAACGAGAATATTACAATTCATAATGACTTTGTACACATGGCTACCAATATGAATTACATTGCAGATCCATGTGGATATATATCAATTAGTTGTTCATGGCCATGAATAGGCAATACAAAGTGGACATATGCCATAGGTTGTCATAGTCACGAACAAGACACAATGGAGTCCAATCTCAAAATAAACCGAAGATATATGTATACAATGGAGTACAATATGATCTTCCATGATCATTGAAGTAATACAGGTACTGGTCCAATGAAAGACAACAACTGATATAGGATGTTTCTACTGTAACTGGAGGTATTCTACACTATCTTTTGAAGGTTAAAGTATACATTATGTGAATAGAATAGTTTAAGTCAAACATAATGAGACTTCATTTGATTACCGGTCATTAAGGTATATTGTTAACAAACACGAGACAACCCACTGATAATGAAACTAGGTGTCAAGGCACCAAGTACATTCAACAAGTGTGAATAAGTGTGTTGAATTCAAACACTTGAAGAATCCATCGATCATGAGACATTGATGTATTCCCAACTGTCGAAGGGGGGAGAACCTGCCATTAATGAATGCAATCCTCAAGGTACTCATTATACTCTATATCTCGATTCTATAATATATCAGTTGAAGTTGATGGAATAATACCCAGTAAAAGGAGAGAATTAAGGCATCTCTCATCATCCATCACACGGTACAAAGAAATATATTGATAATTAAGAGGATCTTGGGTGAATAGGATTTTCATGAACCAACAACCATGTGCATTTGTCGCATGCAACATATGCAAGTAGTGCATCAAAGAGACCCTCTGAATAGCAGCCAAAAATGAAAATTGTCGAAAAAGGCGAGGAAACCACCAATAGAGCTAAGGAATCCAAGACATTGCATGAATCCCAATGTGAGACTATATTTCTTTCCATCAAACACAAGGGAAACCCCCCAGTCAACGACCAATGAGGAGATGTCATCTGTTGGGTTCAAGGCTAACTATCAATTATGAAAGTAGGCCCAGGGTGCAAGGTAGGACAAAAACTTCATGTGATTCTGAGATACATTGAGGGTATGGACAACATGCAAAGTCAAGAGTTATGAGGAATGGTCAACACAAGATTTATACTTCCTTTGAACAAGAGAATGAGACATATGGATAACTTAGGAAACATAGACTTAACACTGATCATTGAAAACAATTTGTGATGCATGAGGAATCAACAAACTCTCCATAGGGGCTGAAAGAATAACCAATCGGAGGATAAAAATATAAGTAACGATATGAACTTCCTAAGTTCATGCTAAACCCAAACCTTGGATGAAATGGACTCGATAGTTTTTTCTTTGTTCAAAGGCGACGCAACTGTTGCCGATAGGAGATAATATTTTTTTCTCGCTTGTCTTTTTTTTTTTTCATAGTAAAATAAATGTTATGATAGAGGAGAGGAAATGAGTGTCGTGAATAAGCAACTAGTTCCAAGCAACGGAACACACCTATGCTCAATGCATGGAATTTCATGTGGGACATGGACACTCAGGGGGATGTTTTCTTTACGGGCAAAGGGTGTCAAGATGCAAAGGACATATAAAAGGAAATGCTTGGATGATGCTGAGAATTGTTGGGGAAAGAGGCTTATAATTAGAAAGAGGAAGCCATAAATAGGCTCAACAATGCAAGCAGGACAATGGGATGAAATTACAACTTAACTCAAAAATGTCATTTTTCGTAGATTTAGTCCCCTAGGCCCCAAAAAGTATAAAATAATACCCAGAAGAACGCTTCTAGCCAATGACAACTAGAGTATTCATTTTTCGTAAGTATTCTACTTGGTCTGGAAAAGGGTTAAACTTATACCAAATAGACATCCTTTCAAAACCATTTAACGAGTGTGAAAGAGACAAGTTCACTCGACAATATTTTCATTTTTTGGAGTCTAAAAAGAGCTGAACTAAGACTCAAGGATGTTTTTCTAAGAAAAATATCATGGGGGAGGCCAGGGCTCCCATGTAGGACTTTTATCGAAATATAGAAACCCATTGGTAGCTAACACAATATTGGGAGAACCCAAAACTTGCCAAGCCAAGGAGGATAAAATACTTACAGAGGATCCTTCATCTACAATAGATCGACGAACGCCCATTATCTGGAAGGGTCCAGAAGAAGGAAGGCAAGGCTTTACAAGATCATTCCAATGAAAGGAAACCATCCTATGACTTGTAGGGAGTGTACTTGGAGTGAGTGGAATCCTCCCTTGTTCAGAAGTTACAGAACTAGAAATGCTAAGGAAATGATAGAAAGATGCATCATCCCCCAAAAGAAGAGTGGGATTGACCGAAGATTGCATCGGCAATGTCACTTCCTTAGAATTGTCACTCTCCAAAAGAAGAGTGGGATCAACCGAAGATTGCATCGGCAGGACCACTTATTCAACCGTTGGTTGGATAGAATGCAAGACAACAAGGTCAAGAGATACATCACTCCCCAAAACAGGAGTGGTGTCGACCGAATATTGCATCGACACGACCACTGGTTGAATAGGATATGAGACAACAAGTTCAAGAGACAAATCACTCCCCAAAAATGGAATGGTGTCGATCGAAGATTGCATCAGTGCGACAGATGTATCAACCAAAGAAGAATTATAATGTTGGGAAACCAAAGATGACTCAGAACCCGAAGGGCCGCTAGACAAGGACCATGCTTCTCGTACCATTATAATAGCAGGGCACAAACAAATAAGGTGATCTCCTTTGAAAAGTCTACAAAGGAACTTGGGCTTATGTCTTATACATATGAGCTTCTCAATCATATCGATGCCCCCAGCATGACTTGTAGTGGCTGGTGACATCCTCCCAACATGACTTGCAAAGGCTAGTAGAAGATCTCCAACATGACTTGTAGAGGTTGGTGATGTATGTCCAGTGTGACTATGAGTGACTAGAGTTTTGCACCCAGCATGACTTGCAGTGGTTGGTTTCTTTCCCCCAGCATGACTTGCATAGGCTGGTGACAAATCTCCAACATGACTAGAAGAGGTTGGTTTCAGGTCTCCAACGTGACTTGCATAGGTTGGTGACTTAGTTACAATATGAATCTCAATGACTAGACTTATGCTTCTAGCATGACTAGCAATGGTTGGTTGTGACATCAAAGACCATCGTCCAGGGAAATACTAGTTTTGAGAGATTGCGGGACAAGAAGGGTTATTTTATAAACCATGTCCATGTCCGACAGGATAGTATCCTCCTCCAAAATTATTCATAAAGTGTTGTAAGGGCATCATCACCGAGGAATCCACTTGCGAAGAGAAAGTGACACAACATGGGTTACTCAGGTAAGGATATATGTTTCCCCCGGATGAGGGAACTTTGTGAAATGGGTTTCCTATACTATAAAACTAAATCCCCTCGATTGAAACATCATAGGAGAGAGGTCGGTTCACCATGATAAAATCATTTGTAGGAACCAACATAGCGGTAGAAGGATAGATGGATGGGATGTAAGGGGTATAAGGACCACCCATTTGAGCACTTTCTCCTGGAAAAGTGAATATAGGATTGGTTCGAGAGGAAGTAGGATTCCAACCTCCTATCGTAATATTTTTTTGAGGGATAGGACCCCCACCAAATAAAAAGGGAGAATAAGGAGGCACCGTGCCCCATACCCAAAACTAGGATTCACATAAGATCACAAAACTGAGGATGAAAAGTGAGAAGACATGTATGGAATACAAACAAAGAAAGGATTAGAGGCCCAAGGTATTGGCTGAGTACTATGATTCGGAATACCACTCGGAAATACAAAAGGATTTTTCCCCATGGATTGAGCAGAGACCATGGGTTGGGTAGTGCTAACCGAGGGAGTCATGGGGGCTCAACCAACCATAGCATTCAAAACTCATGATGCAATACAAAATCCTAAGGCCAACTAATAATAAAAGAGAACACTCCTATATAAATCTAAAATCCAATGCACACAAACAAGATATAATGGTTGAAAGGGACCTCCCGAACTAAAGTAGGTATGTCTCGCCCAAGAGGGGCCTAAGACTTCGCAACAATAGAGTGGAGGTGTCAGAATCAGTTATAAGGACCCATGTAGGCTTCAAAGAAAAATCGGTCAGATCCCTCCGGAGAGAAAATACTCCATAAATTATGTGTGTTGTTCGATATCTATCTGACTCAGGGTACCTGCACAATAACTCTTGCAAGTAACCTATGTGGTTACCTAGATCAAGAAACTATATTCACCACGATATAACCAATGTGCAGGTGAGCAGTCACAAGTCCAATCCACCATATGGGAAGGGTATAAAACCTAAAAATCTTGAAAGAACTGCTATCAAGGAGTTAAAGGCACTAGAAAAACCCCCAAATACAAATAGAACCCCAAAAATATTGTTGACGCTAGGAAGGTATTAGAGGTCTATCTCTGCAACCAACTTCGCATGAACTCATGCTTAACTCCAGTGTGAGTGAAGCTTCTAACATCACTAATTACACAATGGTTTTCACCACTCCCTAGTCAGACACATACGTTCAGTTTTATATCCTTGGAAAAGTTTACTCACAAAATCCTATTCCAAGGCCCTAGGTCCTATACTTGTTTGTGTATATTGAAAAATAAAATCGTTTCTAATCAATTTTAATTATTCAATGTTAATTTTAATGGCTTATGCTTACTCAATAGGTGTGATCGTGAAACTGATGGTATGACGACTTAGCATAAAAGAAGCAAATATAAAAACATTGCTAATGACTAGTCTTGATTTTCAAAGATATGGTATGCTTCTAAATGCTTCTTCCAAAATGAAATCTCTACAATTTCAATGAAGTGCAATCTTTCCTAATATGCCAAAACTAAAGTAATGCAACCAAAGGTGCAAAAAATCTAGATACAATGCAAAAAGAAAAATAATTTTGTATTTTCAGTATAATAGAATGAAAATGCAAGGAATGAATAAAGGACCTCTCAGAAAGACCCTATTGCAAGAATCAAGAGACAAGCCAAGAAAGACACCAAGAAGTAACTACCCAAACCCAAAATTAAAGGGAAACAAGAATAAGGACAAAGAGTTCACCTAACGATTCACCAATAAAGCGACTTCCTATCACTCTATAGGTATTTAATAGTCAGAATAGGGATTGAAGAAGTCTCGGAAAATAGTAAAACTCACCCAGCAAATACCAAACTCAGCCAAAACGACTAAAGAGATAGTGTACGCTCCCTAAAGGAAGACAACTCACGTATGTACATTCCCTAAAGGAAGACAACTTGCGTATGTACATGCCCTATCAAGGAAAATCCCACCTATGTCAAGTAAGACACTTCTTAGGAAAGGGTTCAGCCAAGAAACTCAGATATAATGAAAAATATAGGCTGTCAAGCAACAGACGACAAAGAAACTCAGGAAAACAAAGAGAAAATCAAGTAGAAAAACACCCAATACCCCAAAAAGGAGATATCCCCAGTGGAGTCTCCAATTATGTTACGAGGAAAATATCTCTATGGATAGGGGAAAACCACAACAGACGGAATGACACCCGAAATAAACTCTAATCTCAAGTATGTTGTATAAATTAAATGCTAACAAGAGAAGGCTATAATCCTACCTCTTCTAGACATTTGAAGAATACCATCATTGAGCACGCGACCCAAAGATTTAAACCTACAACTTGTCTTCAACAACCAATATACACAAGGATGTGGTAATGATATATAATGTCAACATATAAAACAACATAATCCATTAATATACATAACAAATATTCCCATGGAAACAAATACAAATATTTGCAAGATATCAATTGGATGAGAAAATAGTATTTCTATTAATGTAATCAACATAAGTACATAGGTGACAAACTTTTGTAATGGCACATATCGGAACCGAGAAACTAAGTCCATCCAACTGGGCCTCCACCAATTCAATCCTCCACAAAGGCAAGCTCACATGTAGGATTTAATGAAGTTCTCCATCATAAGATAGCAAAAGCTTGGGGGATGAGCACAAGAATTTCATACTTTCAAGGATAAAGGGATGTAGACTCAATTGAGGTGAAATTTCTCCAGAGTGTCTTTGCTCTCAATGATGAATTGTCGAATGTCTTCAAGGATTGTATATAGCTCAATTTATAGCCTCCAAAAGGAATTTAAGGGTCGATTCGAAGCATTTCTAGCATATGGAAGGTCAAGGATCATGGATCTCATGACATGGCGTGGAAACCCGACACAATTTTAATTTTGTAAGTTCCAAACACGATGTACGCAAGCTATAATGGAGAAGCCTGCGTATGTATGAATGTTTCATAACTGGGAGGTAACTGGAGATCACATACATGTACAAAAATGAGTATTTTATCTCTAGAGTACATAGAAAAGGGACAGATGAAGTCTTCAGAGGGAAATGGAAGGCCATCTAAGCAATATGCATGTAGTGTGGAAAAATTTTCTATAACAAATTGGTTCATGCAATCATCATTTAACTGAGTCACACGTGTGGAAGTGAGAGAAACACATGAAATCACAAGATATGCGGCCTCATGGCCACATCCATGAGATATGTGGCCTCTTGGTGAGGAAACCAAGGTGAACATGCAACTAGTGGTGATAAAATCGAAGTTTCTATGCATGTGCAGCCTCCACTAGTCTAACGAAGGTATATATTGTTGGTTAAGGTTGGTTGTCATTGATGTCAACCCTTGAAGAAAGCCCCATAGAAAAATGGTTTGGGCAATGGACCCAAAATTGTTTGATGTAAATATGACTCATTATTGTTTTGTCATGGTTGATAAGAAGTAAATATGGATGAACTCCAAAGTGGTCCCCTTATGGTGAAAGCCTTCACGGGAAGATTCTTTGCAGAGTAAGAGAACCCATGCTTAATTATGGAATAATGAGATGAAGGAAAATTAATTTTTCATGGAAAATATCCTATATGGATAGTTCTTGTCATGCCATTTCTGGTGGTATGTAGAATGTCACATAACTCCTCATTGTTAGAGAGTTATGACCATGTGAAGTTGGAGAACCCAGGTTTGGGTAATGGACCCATGTTTGTTTGATGGATAATGGTATGATTTTTGCTATATTTGAAGGTAATACTATTATAGATGGATATTACATGTCATTATATTTCTTTTGGTATGTTGAATGTCACATAACTCCTCACAGTTTGAGAGTTATGGCTTTACGAAGTTGGATGACCCTCATATGTCATCTAGAAGCCCCAAAAGGTCAAAGTGGTTTAAGAGATTTTAAAAGGTAAATAATAAAGTGAAGTGATACGTTTATTATAATTCAAAGTGAATACAAAATAAATTGTTTCAATAATAAATTTAATGGATAAATTAGAAGTGGATTAACCCTAAAATAAGGAAAGTGAGCCAAGTGACCTAGAAGATGTTTTTAAGGAAGCTACTTGGAGAATATAAATATGAGACAAGGCTCTCTCATTTTAAATCACACTTGAGAATATTGAATATCTATAGGTGTCTGAGGTAACCAAGGATATCTAAGCCGAAATTTTGAGGGAAGGTGAAGAAAATAAGGCCAAAATGCAAGGAAGGATAAATTATTTTGATGGTGCTTTCTAAGGTATGTTATTTACAGGTCATCTCACCATTTTCGCTATAATTTTTTTTCTATAATGATTCAGACCGTGAAATTTCTATTCCATTGAGAGAACATACCCAAGTATCTATGGTAACAAATTCAGCATTTGGGTCATTGTATTTTGGGATTTACACTCGGTGGAAAATAGTGTTTGTAGCTAGTCCTGAAACTAGTCAAAAATAGGTGTTTCGGGTAAAAACGTCATAACTTATTCATAACAGATCCAAATTCAGTGAGACCAAATGTGTTGGTTAGGGAACAGTCTGTAGTATGTTTTTTAATATTTTCATATCAATTCAACTAATATTTCATGCGGGTCACGCTCTACAAGGTCGCTCTCTAGAATAAGACAAAATTCAACAAGGTATGCCATTTTTGCTATAACTCCTTTCATGAGAGGTTACAAGTAGTGACACCTGGAGGAATTGCATAAAACACACTGAATAACATTGTGTATCATTTTAATATATTTATACATTACATGTTCAAAGTTATGATTACTTCAAGTTAGGGTTGTTGACTAATCCAAAACTAGGCATGTGAGACTAAAGAAAAGTTTGATG
>SNQJ01S0141582.1:0-24822 GCA_010110895.2 Picea sitchensis | reverse complement strand
GGAGCACTTCAATTTTGCCTAGAACTGTACTTGGGGCTAGAAGAAGAGAGCCTTGAAAGACTGGCATACTTGCGAGAACTGATTTAAGGAGCACAATTTTCCCTGCTAAGTTCAGCCATGATGCTCCCCATGCTTTGATTTTTTCTTGCATCTTTTCAATCAACGGGCCCCAACTGAAGACTTTCGGCTTTGATTTGAAGATTGGGATTCCTAAATAAGTGAAATCTGTCCATAGGTAATTACCTTCAATATTCAGGATTCGAGCCAGCTTATGTAATTCAATCAGGGAGCAATTCCAACTATATATTTGACTCTTGGAATAATTAATTAGGCTTCCCGAAGCTTCTTGATAGTCATCCAGAATTGATTTGAACTTTTTTGCCACATTTATACTCGCTCCTCCAAGGAGAAGAGTGTCGTCAGAAAACTGAGTGTGATTAACTTCTTTGACCCCTTTGACGATCCTTAGTCCTAGTAGATCTAAGGGCAGTGGCTTGAATGACATACAACAAGGGAGAAAGGGGACACCCTTGGCGCAGACCCCGCGAGGCCTGGAAAAATTCAGCTGCTCTTCCGTTTACCAGGGGGGCGATCCAGGGCGCGCTTATACAGGCTTTAACCCAAGAGAGAACTCCAGGTTCAAATCCAAACCTTCTCATTACCTGAAACAAAAAGGCATGTCGAACCCTATCAAAGGTGTTAATCAAATCCAATTTAATTACCATACCTTTCTCCTTTCTGTTGATACTAGAGTGAATAGCTTCCTGAACAAGGACAATATTGTCAGAGATATGCCTTCCTTGAATAAATCCTCCCTGGTTCTCGGGAATAATACCCGGCAATACAGCTTTCAGCCTGTTGGCTAGAACCTTCGTGATAACTTTATATCCAATGTTGCAGAGGGAAATCAGATGAAATCTTGCAAAGGATGAAGCTCCTTTTTCTTTAGAAATGAGAGCAAGAAAGGAGGAATTGGTTCCTCCTCCGATTTTATTGCAATATTGAGACTTCTTGACCATTTTCAGAAGAACCCTGTGGATGATGGGCCAACAAGAGATGAGAAACCGAGAAGTGAACCCGTCTGGCCCGGGTGCTTTATCAGGGCTCATACATTCAACAACAGATTTGATTTCTTCCAGAGAGACAAGACGCATAAGAAGAGCATTGGAATGGGCTGATACTAGAGAAGGGATAAGATCTAAAATTTCCATATTGCTTAGATTTAAATCAGGAGATGACTCCAAATATATCTCCTTAAAGTGGTTGTGAGCTTCTTTTTTAATTTCATCAAAGGCAGTGAGCTGAATTCCCAAATGTTCAATCTTCGGGACAGAATTAAAATGCTTTCTTATCTCAGCTTGTTTGTGAAAAAACTTGGTATTTTTATCCCCGTCCTGCAACCAATGGTTTCTTGATTTGATTTTCCAATAGATTTCTTCGAGTCTGCAAGCATCATGCAACTTATTGTGAAGAAGTAATTCTTTATCATTCGTAGGTTGGTCCAGATAACCTTCCGATCTGAAATGGAAGTCTTCCAATTCCTTCTCAGCTTCAAGCCTTTGCTGCTTTGGCGTCTTATGCTGTCTAGCCCAATCTTTCAGAGATTTTTTCAAGATTCGTAGCTTTTCTTCCCAAACCTGGAAAGCTGACCCTCTAACATTAGTGCGCCAGGCTAGGGCTACAATATCGTAGAAACCATCCATAGAGATCCAAGAGGGATTGAATCTAAACAGGATAGGCCCCAAATTTTTATCTTTGACAAAGGAGAGCGCTATAGGCTTATGATCAGAAGCACTGAAAGGTATAATACAGGAAACATGATCCACCCCTTGGAGATGAAGGGACTTTTGTACCAAAAACCGATCCAAACGGGAAGCAATATGTCCTAGGCCAAGCCTTCTATTTGTCCAAGTGTAAATCCCTTTAACAGGATTAATATCCTCCAGATCCCAATCATCTATAATGTCTTCCACCCACTCCCTAGACGGATCTCTAATCACATTTCCTCCTCTTTTTTCAAGGGCGGAAAGGGTTACATTAAGATCACCTGCTACTATATAATTATCAAGGTGAGAGTCTACCATATGAGCATTTAGAGATTTCCAACAAAATTGCTTCTCGGAGAGAGCGATAGGAGTATACACATTAAAGATACTTAACCGAAGATTAGATTCTTTAAATAAAATTTCAGTGAAAATCCAATGAATATTGGTTACCGAGCTTACTAATTCAACCTTAGAAGGATCCCATAGCATTGCCAATCCTCCAGACGCTCCTCGAGAACTGACAGCTATACATTGTGCATTAAACCAGAGTGAATGAGCAACCTGGAGGAAAGATTGCTCTTCCATTTTTGTCTCCTGGATAAGGAGGATACGAGGCATCGATATTCTGATAAGATCTTTCATAGATAACAATTTTGATTTTCTTCCTAGCCCCCTACAATTCCATGAAACGATTTTCATTATTTACCTTTTGGATTGGATGCTGCCCCTCTCGCAGCATTTCCCTGATGTCTGGTATTTCTGGGATTCAGATGTTTTCAATAGTTGACTGTACTCCGGCTAGCTTATCTTGGTAAGCAGTTTTTTCCCTTCTTTCTTTGTCTGTTTTCCTTCCTCTCTTATCTTTCTTAACCGATTTTTTTTGATCTATGTCATCTTCTTCCGTATCATCCTCCTCTGATCCTTCTTTAGATGCCATTTCCACATGCAGATCCTCCTTATCTTGTTGATCTAAGGACTCCACGTTCATGGTTCCTTTATCTTGAGATCCTTCACCCATATGGTTAGCAGATGATGGAGGTATTTCTCCTTCTTCATTCGCCTTGTCTGGTGGCTCTTGTTCTTCAAGGGCTACAAAGCTATTCCCAGGGTTTGAAATATGGATTTCCTTCTGACCTTTAGTGGGCTTAGGGTCCTTCTAAGGAGGAGCTTTGGCCTGGGGTTCAGAGACCTTAGAGCCCTTTCTTCTTGGATTTGCTTTCTGTTTCTTCATTTGTTGCCATCCTTCCTCCGACCCTTTCCCTGCCTTTGGTTCCTGTAATTTGGGGCAGTGCCTTTGAAAGTGCCCATATTCATGACAATGCCTACACTTAAAGGGTAGTTGTTCGTAGTCCAGTTGCTGATAATGCTGCCATCCTTTAACCGTAAGCTTGATTGCCTCCAGTAGTCCTACCTCCAAATCGACTTCAACACAGATTCGGGCAAAGGAGTACTGTCCTTTGGGGTCAGCTTGATCAATATATTTACCTGGCCCATTTCCTATGGCTCTGAGAGATTCCTCTCCCCAACAGTGCATAGGGAGGTTTGGTAAACGAACCCAGACTGGTACCACTTTGGGGATATCCATATTCGGATCAAAATAAGGGGTCCATCTATTCAGATAGAGCCCCTGTGGACCCATAAAGTAAGGTCCACTTCGGAAAATCAGATCCCTATCGAATTTCGATACAAAATCAAACAGGAAATACCCTCGTCCGATCGCATAGCAGGAGACTCCTTGGGATATCAGAGGTCTCCAGTTATTCTGAACCTAGGTGTCAATGGTACGGGGAGTCGGCCAGAGACCAATAAACTGTCCTATTAGGGCACGATCCGCCAAACAGACGACCAACTGGATAGGCTTCTCCGATGGCAAGGCGATCTCATGAATAGTATCTAACTTTTTCACAAACTTCGGTGGAGGGACGGAGTCTTTCTTCTTTCCTTGGGCATTCACCAGGAAGGCGAAGGTATCTTCTTCAGCGGATGGAGGGGGAGGAGCTACCGCTCCTCCTCCAGCAGAGCTCATCGCTACGAACCCTTTCAGCGCAAACCCTAGCAGAGCTCATCCAATCTCCAAAAAACATCCAATTTGTGCCTTTGTTAAACATATGTCTATTTACTTAATTGACATTGCAAGCAAGTAGACAAGTTCATCCATGATTGTTATTACACAACGATCCTCTATATATCAATGACAACGAATTTATAATTGCAATATCATTGACTGCGATTTACATATATATTGACTACGATTTAATGGAATGCGTGGGTAATATATATTAGACAGTGTGGGTATTGCAAGTTTTAACTAATATATGTACAACGAAATTATACTATATATATATGTACAACGAAATGGACACTTAATTTATGCATTTAATGGACAATGAAATTAACATATGTATGACAACGATTTTATAGAGTTTAAATTCCATTCTAAATACACTTACGTAGCGTTATTGCGGGTATAGGTTAATTTCGTAGAGTTTAGATTCCATTTAAAATGTATTTAACACAACGAGATTGCTGGCAGAGATTAAAATTGTAGAGTTTCAAATTATTTTAAAATGTAATTGCACAACGAATTAATGCTGGACATCAATAACTTTAGTGACAACATTATTGGTCAACAATTTTTAGTATGTCGATAGCAGGTTGATAGCATATTGATAGCATTATTGATTGAAAGCATAAATAGATAGCGACTTCTATTATCATAATCAACATTTCCTTTTAAATAAACAATGATACATGTCTTGTTAATTCCTTTTTTACGAATAATTCCTTATCAATGGACAACGATATGTTGAATTTTGATTTATTATTAATAGATAACACATGATTTTATTAAGGGACTGCAATTTCTGGAGTGCTATATTTTTAACTGACAGAAAATGATGTATACTCTAAAAAGATGCGATTTCTATTTTGTATATTAACTTCATCAAAATTATCGTCATTCAAGCTCTTAGGTAGTAATTTAATTGATTGTAGGACATATCAGTTTTAAAAGGATATGGTTTCAATGATGGTCGTGATCCTTGCTGCAATTAGATTTATTGTTTTTATTTTCCAATGGTTATATATATATGTCTTATGACTTATGCAGACAATAGATTAAATGTTGCAATGATAATAGTTCACTCATTCACACTTAGGCATAATGATTATCAATTAATGGTTTATGTTTTATTGGTGAAATAGTTTAATAGCTTGTGCAAGATTAATGGTTGAGGGTTAGTAGTTTTTATTAGCTAAAATGTTTAATAGTTTAACAATTAATTGGTTACTTTGCGCCTTGTGCCTTAAGTCAAATTGTAAGTGGTGGTTGGTCATAGTTGTTCCACCACACATGGTTGCCTTGTAGGAAACAGAAATCCTTCGGTTAGCTATGCAATTTAGTTTTGAGTGTTGTCACCTTGCGTCTTGTCGACTTGTTGCTTGGGTATAGTCTTCTTGTATTTTTGACAATTAATTTGGTCTCCTAGTGTGTTGGATTTTAGCTTGGGTCAAAGGTCTAGATATGCTATGTTGCACCATGGTTACTGTCACGCATATCGCCTTGTGATGACATGATTCCTAATGAGGGGATCATTGCACGCCCTGATAGATAGATGCGAATGATAACCTGGCTGGAGTCTTGTGCTTCTCGATGTGAGCATATTGCTTGTTGTAATTGATGTTGGTACTTGGTTCTGTAACGCCTCAATGCGTTTGGTTTTGTGCACTGTATAGGTTGCTAGTTATGGGTCATCGAGCCGATGTGTCAAGTTGTTGATGTTTTCCTTTAGCTTGTAGGCATTGTCTTTCTTGTGTCGGGAGGGTAGTTGTTTTTATCTGTCTATTGATTATCGCATGTTTCGTCCAGTTGCCTGATGTGCTAGTATGCTGAGTCGTTGTTGTCTGTTTCCTGATCTGCATGCATTGTGTTCGTTGTCAAGTTGTGTTGTTTAACTGTTGTCATTGTTGCCATCCTGCTTAAATAATTTTTTTTTTTTTTTTTGCATTGCGTCGCATGTAGTCGTAACGATGGGGTCGTTACATATGGTATTAGAGTAGGTTCGACCCGCGACCTAGGATCACTACGACTTTCGTTGATTTGATATTTGATTGTAATGTTGCTAATTAAAATGATTTATATTCATGTAGGTAATCATGGTTAGAGGACGTCGCGGAGGAAAAAGACGAGATGCTAGGGGAGTAGGCGTGACGCCTCCAGTAGCATCCACGCCCGAGGGGTCAACCCCTAGGGAGACAAACAGGTTTTCGGGTAGGAACATATAACTGTGGGTGATGTGGTTGGGTTGATGAGGTATTTTCAGCAGATGTTCGAGGCACTGACCAACCGTTTGGATAGAGATGAGGCCAAGGTGCCGAAACCCCCTGAGGGTCCACCGCGTGCTTCGGTCGGTATTGGTAGCATTCACCACGAACTCTAGAAAGTCAAATTTTTCGAGTTCTTTGGTGCCCCAGATGATGTAACCACTGAGGAATGGCTGGAGAATATGGCGATGTGCTTTACACTTCATGACTATACCTCCAATATGAAGGTCCGTATGGTAGTCTTTCAACTGAAGGGGAGCGATCTTCTATGGTGGAGGACGCTCCTACCACAATTGAACATGGACGTTGAAGACGTGTCATGGGAACTGTTCGAAGAACGGTTTAGAGAGAGGTATATATCAGAGGAATTCATTGAGCGTCAGGGTGACTGTACGGTGCTCGAGTACGAGGCTCGTTTTATGGAACTTCTTCGGTACGCTCTGCACCTGAATATAGAGAAACTTAAGGTCAACAGGTTCTTGTTTGGCCTTAATGTCAACATTCATGCAAAGGTTAGGATTCTGATGCCTCAAACCTTGCATGATGCTATCTAGAAGGCCCTCATAGTAGAAAATGAGCTTATTAGTGGGGGTAAGAGCAGGATTCCAGCAAGACCAGCGAGGCAGGTGTCATCTGGTTTGCCACAGCATCAGACACCAACTAGACGTTCACCATGATATCGTGGTTTCCAGAGAGGATCCACTTTCACTACACCTCAGTGACTAGTGCCCAACAACGGACTCCTTACCGAGGACCACAACATCAACAACAATGTCAACCGCAACAACAATAGTTTAGGCCTGTTCAACAGAACAAACCGAGATTCCAGGCCAGTGGGCCGTCAAATTATACTTGTGGTACCAAGAGTACTGGACCGAAGAAAGGGTGTTGGACATGTGGGGAACCACATTACCAGTGTGACTGTCTAGTGGAGAGGACTAGAGCATCTGGATCAGCCGGACCCACTACCGTGGGAGATTTGGGCAAGGCCCATCGGATTCATGAAGCAGTGAATAACCACCAGGCAGAGCACCAATCAACTGTGCTTGAGACGTCAGTTACCATCACTGACCAGACCCTTAGTATTTTGATAGATCCATGTGCTACAGAGAGTTTCATTTCTGGGCAACGTTAAAAATAATTAAGGTAAAGGCAGTTGAACAAGATGAGTTTAGCTTTGTAGAAATGGCTTCGGGAGTCAAACAAAAGGTTGGAGGGAAGGTTACGGGTTGTAGCCTTAACCTGGGAGAGTTTGTCGCCAAGGCCAACCTGTACAACACGATCTTAGGATCTTATGACGTTGTGATCAATATGGACTGGTTGGAATCACATGAGGCGATACTCAACTGTAAGATGAAACGGTTGAGTTTGGTCGATGACGAGGGACACAGATGCGTGGTTGTATATCAAATCTAGGGAGTTTCCCTAAGTTTCATCTCTTCATTGCAGGTACGAAAGAACATGCGCAAGGGATGTAAGCTTTATGCAATCCTTGCGTTAAACGAGAAGGGAGTAGTGGAAGGTATAGAACACCTTTTGGTGGTGAGAGTTTGCAGACGTCTTCCCTGAGGAGTTACTTGGGATACTGTCAGAGAGGGATTTGGAATTTTCCATCGACCTAAAACTGAGAACTGAACCGATAGCAAGAACGCCTTATCAGATGTCGACCCTGGAGTTACAAGAGTTGAGAATGCAATTGAAGGAGTTGTTGGACCTAGGACTCATACGTCCAAGTGTGTCACCGTGGGGTGCACCTGTCATTTTCATATGGAAGAAGGATGGGTCGTGGAGACTCTGCATTGAATACCATCAATTGAATAAGGCAATGATAAAGAATCAGTATCCGTTTCCAAGGATTGATGATCTGTTTGATCAGATGAAGGGTGTGATGGTGTTTTCAAAGATCGACTTGAGATCAGGGTATCACCAGTTACAGATCAAAGAAGATGACATCCCTAAGACCGCCTTTAAGATGAGGTTTGGAAATTACGAGTTTAATATTTTACCTTTTGGACTGAAAAATGCCCCTAGGGTATTTATGACTTTGATGAACGGGGTGTTCCGCGAATACTTGGACAAGTTCGTGCAAGTATTCATTAACGATATTTTGATTTACTCTCGGATGATGGAAGAGCATGATGAACACTTGCGCTTGGTACTACAGAGCCCATGAGAGAACATATTGTATGGGAAATTGTCTAAATGCTCGTTTTATCAATCGAATATTCACTACTCAGGGCATGCCATCTCCGACGAAGCTATCGCTGTGGATCCAACAAAGGTCGAGGCTATTATGGAATGGCACTGCCGACGAATGTAACTGAACTGTCTAGCTTAATGGGTTTAAGCGGGATACTATCGGTGGTTCGTCGAGGGTTTTTCAAAGATAGAAAATCCGATTACAAAATTGCAGAAGAAGAACAAGAAATTTGTTTGGAATGAGAAATGCGCGGAAGAATTTTGGAGGCTCAAGGAGTTGTTGACAACAACACCGATACTAAAGGTCCCTGACATGGACATAGACTTCTTGGTATGCACTGACGCATCCAAGGAAGGCTTAGGCGGAGTCTTGATGCAAGACGGTCAAGTGATCGCTTACATATCGAGAAAGTTGAGAAGGCATGAGGAGAACTATGCGATGCACGATTTGGAGTTGTTAGCCATTGTTTATGCCTTGAGAGTTTGGAGACACTACTTTATTGGATGGAAATTTGAACTAAAATCGAAGCACTGTGGACTACAACACATCTTTACGCAAGGCGACTTGAACATGCGACAACGACGTTGGTCGAAATTGCTTATCGAGTACAATTTAGAGATTACTTACATAAAGGGCACAGTGAACAGAGTGGCAGATGCATTGATTCAGAGACCACACATCTTTTCAATGATGCCTCTTTAGATGAATCTACATGAAAATATCCTAACTTTACAGTGTGACGATAACTGGTACAAAGAGGTCAAGGATTTTATCAGACAAAACACAATGATGGTACCAAAATTTGAAGGATTTACTTTGGACAACGATGGATTATTGAGATTTAAGGGTCGAATTTATGTATCTCCCAACGACGCGTTGAGGATTTTGATCCTAAACGAGGCTCATAGAGTAGTGTGCATGGCTCACCCGGGAATCATGAAGATGAGGGTAGACCTTAAACCCTTATTCTTCTAGAAAGGAATGAAGGCAGACATAGTCAACTACCTGGCTCAATGTCTAGAATGTCAGTAGGTGAAAGCTAAACATAGACATCCGATAGGATTACTACAACCACACGCTATTATTGAATCTAAATGGGAGGTCATTTCGATGGATTTCATTATTGGATTGCCACTAACGGTAAGGAGACACGACTCGATTTTTGTTGTAGTCGACACTCTGATGAAGAGTGCTCATTTTATTCCTATGCGTACAACGTATCAGGCACCTGACATTGCTAGAATTTTCATCAACGATATTGTGAGGTTGCATGGCCTGCCTAAGAGTATTATATCCTATTGAGGATCGATGTTTACTGGATGATTTTGGACTAGTTTCCAAGAGGCCTTGGGAACCCAACTTAACTTTAGTACCGTGTATCACCTAGAGACAGATGGGAAAACTGAAGCAACAAACCAAATCTTGGAGGACATGTTGCGTACGTATGTGATGGACCAACAAAAGCATTGGGAAGAATTCTTTCCAGTGGTAGAATTCACATATAACAACAATTATCAAAGCACCATTAAGATGGCGCCTTTTGAGTTTCTTTACGAGCGACCGTGTCAGACGCCTTTGAGTTGGGATCGGCTTGAGGATAGGGTCCTGGTGGGGCTAGAAGCGATCCAAGAAATTGAAGATCAAATGCAAATAATAAGACAAAGGATCAAATAAGCGTAGGATCGACAAAAGAGTTATGCCGATGCGCACCGTGTCGACCGTAGTTACGAAGTGGGTGATCAAGTCTTCTTGTGGATGAAACCACATAAGAGTTCAATCAATTTTGGAAAGGGTGCTAAAATCTCTCCTAGGTTCGTGGGACCTTTCAAGATTGTGGAAAAGAAGGGGCTCATGGCATATCGACTAGCCTTGCCTGATTCTTTGAGGCGTATGCACGATGTTTTTCATGTATTTGTTTTGAGACATAATATTAGTGATCCTACACATGTTATTGACATGAGTTCCTTGCAGGTACCTGACGAGGGTGCACTCACGGTGGAGCCAATACTCATCTTGCACCATCGCATTCGACAGCTACGACGTCGAACAATAGATCAGGTCAAGGTCCAGTGGGACAACTATAGTCTGCACTCGACGACCTGAGAGGACGCATATGATATGTGTCAACAGTTTCCATTTTTGTTTGATAGATAGACTTATTATATTGAGATACACTTTATTTCGACACCTATATACTGTGAAACTTCGGGATGAAGTTTAAACCAAGAGGGGGTGTATGTAACATCATGCACTTGTACGCATTGAGCGAACTTATTCTTTGAGGACACTTGCTTGCAAGTGATCCGGGTTATTATACTATTGGTCGTTTGGATTATGATTATGAGATATTATGGATTTGATGATATGTTATTTGTTGCATTTACATAGACATGTGCTATTGACTGGGTTCTCCTGAGTGTGCAGGACTTTGGACATTGAGGATGCAGAGGCATCGATGAAACCCGTTGGACTCTGGATTGAGTCAGGGAGTGGACTGTTGGGTTTGAATGTTGTTGATGTGACATATGTACATATGATTAGATGTTATGATGATTGATTATTATTGTTGACATGATTCACTGATGGATGCAGGATGACGATAGCTTGCTGACCAGACCCACATATGGAGTAGAGGGGTCACACACAACAACCAGAGAGATTTAGGGAGAGGTGTGGCAGAAGCCCTGCCACAACCTACTAGCACTTCCACCGTGGATCGAACTGTAGGTTAACAATTGCCTAGTTTGAGAAGACCCACGATGCCTTTACTGACAACATTATTGGTCAACGATTTTTAGTATGTCGATAGCAGGTTGATAGCATATTGATAGCATTATTGATTGAA
Organism: Picea sitchensis; assembly: GCA_010110895.2. NCBI lineage: Eukaryota > Viridiplantae > Streptophyta > Pinopsida > Pinales > Pinaceae > Picea > Picea sitchensis. The sequence goes on along the minus strand of SNQJ01S0141582.1, from coordinate 13,688 downwards.
AGCATAAATAGATAGCGACTTCTATTATCATAGTCAACATTTCCTTTTAAATAGACATCGATACATATCTTGTTAATTCCTTTTTTATGAATAATTCCTTATCAATGGACAACGATATGTTGAATGTTGATTTATTATTAATAGATAACACATGATTTTATTAAGGGACTGCAATTTCTGGATTGCTATATTTTTAACTGACAGAAAATGATGTATATTCTAAAAAGATGCGATTTCTGTTTTGTATATTAACTTCATCAAAATTATCGTCATTCAAGCTCTTAGGTAGTAATTTAATTGATTGTAGGACATATTCGTTTTAAAAGGATATGGTTTCAATGATGGTCATGATCCTTACTGCAATTAGATTTATTGTTTTTATTTTCCAATGGTTATATATATGTGTCTTATGACTTATGCAAACAATAGATTAAATGTTGCAATGATAATAGCTCACTCATTCACACTTAGACATAATGATTAACAGTTAATGGTTTATGTTTTATTGGTGAAATAGTTTAATAGCTTGTGCAAGATTAATGGTTGTGGGTTAGTAGTTTTTATTAGCTAAAATGTTTAATAGTTTAACAGTTAATTGGTTACTTTGCGCCTTGTGCCTTAAGTCGAATTGTAAGTGGTGGTTGGTCATAGTTGTTCCACCACACATGGTTTCCTTGTAGGAACCAGAAATCCTTCGGTTAGCTGCGCAATTTAGTTTTGAGTGTTGTCACCTTGCATCTGGTTGACTTGTTTCTTGGGTGCTTGGGTATAGTCTTCTTGTATTTTTGACAATTAATTTGGTCTCCTAGTGTGATGGATTTTAGCTTGGGTCAAAGGTCTAGATATGCTATGTTGCACCATGGTTACTGTGATGCATATAGCCTTGTGACAACATGATTCCTAATGAGGGGATCATTGCATGCCCTGACGGATAGATGCGAACGATAACCTTGCCAGAGTCTTGTGCTTCTCGATGTGAGCATATTGTTCATTGTAATTGATGTTGGTACTTGGTTCTGTAACGCCTCAATGCATTTGGTTTTGCGGGCCGTAGAGGTTGCTAGTTACAGGTCGTCGAACCTATGTGTCGAGTTGTTATTGTTTTCCTTTAGCTTGTAGGCATTGGCTTTGTTGTGTCGGGAGGGTTAATGTTTTTATCTGTCTATTGATTATCACATGTTTCGTCTAGTTGCCCGATGTGCTAGTATGCTGAGTCGTTGTTGTCTGTTGCCTGATCTGCATGCATTGTGTTTGTCGTCAAGTTGTGTTGTTTAATTTTTTTCATTGTTGCCATCCTGCTTAAATAAATATTTTTTCTTTTCTTTTGTGTTGCGTCGCATGTAGTTGTAATGATGGGGTCATTACATATGGTATCAGAGCGGGTTCGACCTGCGACCTAGAATCACTACAACTTTCGTTGATTTGATATTTGATTGTAATGTTGCTAATTAAAATGATTTATATTCGTGCAGGTAATCATGGTTAGAGGATGTCACGGAGGCAAAAGAAGAGATGCTAGGGGAGGAGGTGTGATGCCTCTAGTAGCATCCACGCCCGAGGGGTCAACCCCCAGGGAGACGAATAGGTTGTCGGGCAGGAACATATAACTGTGGGTGATGTGGTTGGGTTGATGAGGTATTTTCAGCAGATGTCTGAGGCATTGATCAACCGTTTGGATAGAGATGATGCCAGGGTGCCTAAAACCCCTGAGGGTCCACCACGCGCTTCGATCGGTACTGGTAGCATTCACCACGAACTCTAGAAAGTAAAATTTCCCAAGCTATTTGGTGCCCCAGACGACACAACTGCCGAGGCATGGTTGGAGAATATGGCGATGTGCTTTGCACTTCGCGACTATACCTCCAACATGAAGGTCCGCATGTCAGTCTTTCAACTAAAGGGGAGCGATATTCTATGTTGGAAGATTCTCCTGCCGCAGTTGAACATGGACGTCGAAGACGTGTCATGGGAACTGTTCAAGGAATGGTTCAGAAAGAGGTATCTATCAGAGGAATTCATTGAGCGTTAGGGTAACTGTACGGTTCTCAAGTACAAGGCCCATTTTATGGAACTTCTTCGGTACGCTCCGCACATGAATACAGAGAAACTTAAGGTCAACAGGTTCTTGTTTGGCCTTAATGTTAGCATTCATGCAAAAGTTATGATTCTGATGCCTCAAACCTTGCATGATGTTGTCCAGAAGGCCCTCATAGCAGAAAAGGAGCTTATCAGTGGGTGTTAGAGGAGGACTCCAACAAGACCAGCGAGGCAGGTTTCATCTGGTGTGCCACAACATCAGACACAACCTAGACGTTCACCATGATATCGTGGTTTCTGGAGAGGATCCACTTTCACTACACCTCAGTGACTAGTGCCTCAACAACGAACTCCTTATCGAGGACCACAACATCAAAAGCAATGTCGACCACAACAACAACAGTTTAGGCCTGTTCAACATAACAAACCGAGATTCCAGGCCAGTGGGCTGTCAACTTCTACTTCAGGTACCATGAGTACTAGACCGAAGAAAGGGTGTTGGACATGTGGGGAACCACATTACCAGCGCGACTACCCAGTGAAGAGGATTAGAGCATATGGATCAGCCGGACCCACTACTGTGGGAGATTTGGGCAAGGCCCATCAAATTCATGCAGCGGTGAATAACCACTAGGCAGAGCACCAGTCAACTATGCTCAAGACTTCAGGTACCGTCACTGACTAGACCCTTAGTATTTTGATAGATCCAGGTGCTACAGAGAGTTTCATTTCTGGGCAACATTAAAAATAATTAAGGTAAAGGCAGTCGGACAGAATGAGTTTAGATTTGTAGAAATGGCTTCGAGAGCCAAACAAAAGGTTGGAGGGAAGGTTACGGGTTGTAGCCTTAATCTGGGAGATTTTGTCACCAAGGACAACCTGTATGTCATGATCTTAGGATCTTATGATGTCATGATCGGTATGGACTGGTTGGAATCACATGAGGCGATACTCAACTGTAAGACGAAACGGTTGATTTTGGTTGATGAGAAGGGACAAATACACATGGTTGTAGTTCAGATCCAGGGAGTTTCCCTAGGGTTCATCTCTTCCTTGCAGGTACGAAAGAGCATGCACAAGGGATGTAAGATTTATGCAATCCTTGCGTTAAATGAGAAGGGAGTAGTGGAAGGTCTAGAACACCTTCCGGTGGTGAGAGAGTTTGCATACGTATTCCGAGAGGAGTTACTTGGGATGCCGCCAAAGAGGGATTTGGAATTTACCATTGATCTAAAACTGGAAACTGAAACGATAGCAAGAACACCTTAACAGATGTCGACCCCGAAGTTACAAGAGTTGAGAATTCAATTGAAGGAGTTGCTATACCTAGGACTCATACGTCCAAGTGTGTCACCATGGGGTGTACCTGTCATTTTTATACGGAAGAAGGATGGGTCTAGAAACTCTGCATTGAATACCATCAATTGAATAAGGCATTGATAAAGAATCAATATCTATTTCCAAGGATTGATGATCTATTTGATCAGATGAAAGGTGCGACGATGTTTTCAAAGATCAACTTGAGATAAGAGTATCACCAGTTACAAATCAAAGAGGATGACATCCCTAAGACCTCCTTTAAGATGAGGTTTGGACATTACGAGTTTACTATTTTACGTTTTGGACTGAAAAACACCCCTAGGGTATTTATGAGTTTGATGAACGGGGTGTTCCGGAAATACTTGGAGAAGTTCATCCAAGTATTCATTGACGATATTTTGATTTACTCTCGGACGATGGAAGAGAATGACGAGCACTTGTGCTTGATACTACAGAGTCCGTGAGAGAACAAATTGTATGGGAAATTGTCTAAATGCTCGTTTGATCAATCGAAGATTCACTACTTAGGGCATGCCATCTCCGACGAAGCTATCGCTGTGGATCCAACAAAGGTCAAGGCTATTATGGAATGGCCGATGCCGATGAATGTCCTTGAAGTGTGTAGATTAATGGGTTTAGCGGGATACTATCGATGATTCGTCAAGGGTTTTTTGAAGATAGCAAATCCAATTACGGAATTGCAGAAGAAGAACAAGAAATTTGTTTGGAACGAGAAATGCACGAAAGCATTTCAGAGGCTCAAGGAGTTGTTGACAACAACACCGATACTAAAGGTCTGACATGGATGCGGAATTCTTGGTATGCACTGACGTATCCAAGCAAGGCTTAGGTGGAGTCTTGATGCAAGACGATCAATTGATCACTTACATATCGAGAAAGTTGAGAAGGCATGAGGAGAACTATGCGATGCACGATTTGGAGTTGTTAGCCATTGTTTATGCCTTGAGAGTTTGGAGACACTACCTTATTGGATGAAGATTCGAACTAAAAATGAACCACTGTGGACTACAACACATCTTTACGCAAGGCGACTTGAACATGCGACAACGACGTTGGTCGAAATTGCTTAGTGAGTACAATTTAAAGATTACTTACATAAAGGGCACAATGAACAAAGTGGCAGATGCATTGATTCAGAGACCACACATCTTTTCAGTTTTGCCTCTTCAGATGAATCTACATGAAAATATCCTAACTTTACAACGCGACGATAACTGGTACAAAGAGATCAAGGATTTTATCGGACAAAATACAATGATGGTACCAAAATTTGAAGGATTTACTTTGGACAACGACAGATTATTGAGATTTAAGGGTCGAATTTACGTACCGCCCAACGATGAGTTGAGGATTTTGATCCTAAACGAGGCTCATAGAGTAGTGTACATGGCTCACCCGGGAGTCACGAAGATGAGGGCATGACTTAAACCCTTATTCTTCTAGAAAGGAATGAAGGCACACATAGTCAACTACATGGCTCGATGTCTAGAATGTCAGCAGGTGAAAGCTGAACATAAACATCCGGCAGGATTACTAAAACCACACGCTATTCCCGAATCGAAATGGGAGGTCATTTCGATGGGTTTCATTGTTGGATTGCCACTGACGGCAAGGATACACGACTTGATTTTTGTGGTAGTCGACACTCTGATGAAGAGTGCTCATTTTATTCCTGTGCGTACGACGTATCAGGCACTTGACATAGCTAGAAGTTTCATTAGCGAGATTGTGAGGCTGAATGGCGTGCCTAAGAGGATTATATTCGATCGAGGATCGATGTTTACTGGATGATTTTGGACTAGTTTCCAAGAGGCCTTGGGAACCCAACTTAACTTTAGTACCGCGTATCACCCAGAGACAGACGGGAAAACCGAAGGAACAAACCAAATATTGGAGGACATGTTGCGTACGTACGTGATGGACCAACAAAATCATTTTGAAGAATTATGAAGCGTAGGATCAAAGAAGCATAGGATCGACAAAAGAGTTATGCTGTTGCACACCGTGTCGACCGTAGTTACGTAGTGGGCGATCGAGACTTCTTGCAGATACAACCGCATACGATTTTGATCAAGTTTGGAAAGGGTAATAAAGTCTCTCCTAGATTCGTGGTAATTTTCGAGATTGTGGAAAAGAAGGGGCCCATGGCATATCGACTAGCCTTGCCTGATTCTTTGAGGCGTATGCACGGTGTTTTTCATGTACTTGTTTTGAGACATTATATTAGTGATCCTACACATGTTATTGACATGAGTTCCTTGCAGGTATCTGACGAGGGTGTGCTCATGGTGGAGCCAATCCCCATCCTGGACCATCACATTCGACAGCTACGACGTCGAACAATTGATCAGGTCAAGGTCCAGTGGGACAACTATATTCCACACTCGATCACCTGAGAGGACGCATATGATAGGTGTCAGCAGTTTCCATTTTTGTTTGATAGATAGACTTATTATATTGAGATACACTTTATTTCAGCACCTATATACTGTGAAACTTTGGGACAAAGTTTAAACCAAGAGGGGGTGTATGTAACATCGTGCTCTTGTGCGCACTGAGTGAAATTATTCTTTGAGGACACTTGTTTGTAAGTGATCCGAGTTATTATATTATTGGTCATTTGGATTATGATTATGAGATATTATGGATTTGATGATATGTTATTTGTTGCATTTACATATACATGTGCTATTGACTGGGTTCTCCTGAGTGTGCAGGACTTTGAACATTTAGGATGCAGAGGCATCGATGAAACCCCTTGGACTCCGGATCGAGTCAAGGAGTGGACTGTTGGGTTTGAATGTTGTTGATGTGATATATGTACATATGATTAGATGTTATGATGATTGATTATTATTGCTAACATGATTCGCTGATAGATGCAAGATGACAATAACTTGTCGACCATACCCACATATGGAGTAGAGGGGTCACACACGACAACCAGAGACATTGAGGGAGAGGTGCGACAACAACCCTGCCACAAGCTACTAGCACTTCTGCCTTGGCTCGAACTGTAAGTTAACAATTACCTAGTTCGAGAAGATCCATGATGCCATGAGGGAAGACTGCGACAGTCGCTTAAGATAATTCTAAGGGGCATGCAATAAGGCAAGGTCCTTATTCCTTAGAGGCCTTTAGTCTCCCACAATATCACCTGGTGGAGTATTGACTCCAAGGGTTTGACGTCTACCAAATTCAGTCAAGAGACAAGTGACACCCTTGGAGCATGTAGTGCGTCTTGAAGGGCACGTCGCGTAAGGAAAACAGAAAGAGGTGAGTGGCACCCTTGGAGCACCTAGTGCATCCTGAAGGGCATGTTGCGATTTTTACTGGTAAGTGAATAAACCTAGTCTACCTTAAAATGAATGATGTGATAAGTAAGGATTAAAAAAAATATTCCCTAATAAAAAAAGAAAATGTCGCCCAACCTAGTAAAATTTAAAACCTAGGCCTAAGTAGAACACGTGGTCAAAAAAATAAAATAATAATAAATAAACATGTAACAAGAAGGGGGGGTAAGAAATTCAAACTTATTTATTAAAGTCAAAATTATAAGGGAGGATTAAATTTTTAAAAAAGGGGTAATGGTTGTTTTTATCTACATTTGTTAAATTAGTTAAAAAGAAAAAGGGGTAAATGGTTGTTTTATTTACACTTGCTAAATTGATTTTTAGTTAAAAAGGAAAAAGAGGGAAAATTAAAAGAAATAGGAAACTTAAAGAAAAAGGGAAACTTAAAGAAAAGGGGAAACACAAAGAAAAAGCTGAATGCCTAACTTAGTAAGGAATCTTGCCTTGGGAACTTTCTATTTATGAACTCAACTAGGAATTAAGTAAGGCGTAAGTCATTTAAGAATTGTAAGGGAATATTGGGACACCGAGGAACGTGTTTAGGAATGCTTTTAGGTGGGTGAGGGAAATAAAGATATTTAATTAATTAATAAAATTGATTTTCTGGTGCAACTAGGGGATCATGCGACATGTGTGCGGGGGAGGTTTTTCCTAATTAATTTAATGAAAAATGAATTTAATGAGAATTTAGGAAACTAATTACTTGAAAACTCTATAAAAAGGATGGAGGAGGTGGAGTATATCTCATCTTTTGCGTAACTTTACGCTGCTGAAATTTTATCTTGACTGAACTTTCTCTTGTGAGAGTTGGGATACCTAGCTCGGGTAACGAGTGGTAGCTCGACATTGCGAGGTGAGCTGGGTGCTAGCATTCTCTGATATTGTGTGCGTGGCCCTTTTGCGACTCGGGGGGCTTAGGGGGAAGAAGAGTACCCCTAACATTGTCTAGGAGGTACCGGTGAGGTCACATTAGTCGACAGGTGGGAGATGGACGGAGTGCGCATGGGACAATGACTCAGAGCTTTCGCATTTGACTACGGTACACTTGTGTATATTGTCTTGAATGGTAGTTTAAATATTGTTCCCGAGCCTTCAATAATGTACTTCTACCGTGTTTAAGTTTATGTTAATCAACGAAACACTATCCATAGATTTCATTTTTATCCTTCAACAATTTTTCTTGATGAGCCCAACGTTTTATGATCAAAGAACTTAAAGTCATCCCAACCTTATGATCGTTGTATTTTTGAATTGATTTCCCATGGTGAACCCAAAATCTGATTGCAATGACTTCTCTGCGTTTGTTTTTATTTATTAATATGAAGAAAAATTGTGTTTTTATCTTTTGTCCCTTATCCCTTAAGTTATTAGTCCATGCCTGAGCAGTCGGCCAGGAGCTGAATCGACGGTCGTCACTATGGTGTTTAAAGACTTATAGATTCAGATGCCTTGCTTTCCTGTGCATGGATAATAAGTGAATGATAAATTTTGCCCAACTATCTATCCCTTACTTATCTCTGCGTTTTTCTCTTATGATTAATCTCTAATCTTTGCGCCTTCCTTGTGAATGAGTACCTCTGCGTTTTGATTGATTCATTGCTGAATGTTTAATCCTTGAATGTTTAAAATTTGCATTTTTTTTGTTGATTACTCTCTAATCATCTTAGCTCCTTGCCAATTATACAACGAATTTCTACACAAATTTTACTCCACGATTTTATTGGCATAATGCACAATTTTTATTCCACGATTTTATTGGCATAAATCACAACCTTTACTCCACGATTTACCCATCGTTGGATTGGAAAAATCTCTGCGTTTTAATTGTTTAAACTCTGTTGAATCTCTGCGCTTGAATGGAAAATCTCCGTGTTTTCTTGTGATTGATTACATCTTCGTTTTCTGGTGATTGATTACTTCTACGTTTTCTTGTGATTGATTATCTCTGAGTTTTCTTGGAGTCTTTACTCAACCTTCACACCACTAAATTATGGGTGATTTACCCAGCCTTTACACAACAATTACACCACGATTTTCATGGCACATTACCCAACATTCACACCACTATTTTCGTGTCACATTACACAACATTCACACTATGATTTTGTGGCATATACACAATGATATCTTATTGTTATTCACACATGATTGTTATTACACAACGATATCTCATCTATGACTGTTAGTACACAATGATATATTTACACTGCAAAATCTTATTGTTATTCACACATGAATGTTATCACACAATGATATCTCATCCATGATTGTTATTACACAACGATATCTCATATATGAATGTTAGTACACAACGATATATTTACACAACAATATCTTATTGTTATTCACACATGAATGTTATCACACAACGATATCTCATCCATGATTGTTATTACACAACGATATGTCATTTGCACAACGATATGTTTGTTTGACAGTAACATTTGTAATAGATAGCATTATGTTTGTGTTACAACGATCTCATCCATGATTGTTATTACACAACGATCCTGTATATATCAATGACATCGAATTTATAATTGCAATATCATTGACTGCGATTTAATGGATTGCGTGGGTAATATATATTAGACAACGTGGGTATTGCAAGATTTAACTAATATATGTACAATGAAATTATACTATATATATATATATATATATATTGAATGGACAAAAATTTTTACTGGACAACAAAATTAATAAATATATTGAATGGACACTTAATTTATACATTAAATGGACAACAAAATTAATATATGTATGACAACGATTTTATAGAGTTTAAATTCCATTCTAAATGCACTTACACAACGATATTGCAGGTATAGGTTAATTTTGTAGAGTTTAATTTCCATTTGAAATGTATTTAACACAACGAGATCGTTGTCAGAGATTAAAATTGTAGAGTTTCAAATTCTTTTAAAATGTAATTGCACAACGAGTTAATGATGGACAACAATACCTTCACTGACAACATTATTGGACAACGATTTTTAGTATGTCGATAGCAGGTTGATAGCATATTGATAGCATTATTGATTGAAAGCATAAATAGATAGCGACTTCTATTATCATAATCAACATTTCCTTTTAAATAAACAACGATACATGTCTTGTTAATTCCTTTTTTACGAATAATTCCTTATCAATGGACAACGATATGTTGAATTTTGATTTATTATTAATAGATAACACATGATTTTATTAAGGGACTGCAATTTCTGGAGTGCTATATTTTTAACTGACAGAAAATGATGTATATTCTAAAAAGATGTGATTTCTATTTTGTATATTAACTTCATCAAAATTATCGTCATTCAAGCTCTTAGGTAGTATTTTAATTGATTGTAGGACATATCAGTTTTAAAAGGATATGGTTTCAATGATGGTCGCGATCCTTACTGCAATTAGATTTATTGTTTTTATTTCCCAATGGTTATATATATATATATGTCTTATGACTTATGCAGACAATAGATTAAATGTTGCAATGATAATAGTTCACTCATTCATACTTAGACATAATGATTAACAATTAATGGTTTATGTTTTATTGGTGAAATAGTTTAATAGCTTGTGCAAGATTAATGGTTGAGGGTTAGTAGTTTTTATTAGCTAAAACATTTAATAGTTTAACAATTAATTGGTTACTTTGCGCCTTGTGCCTTAGCCGAATTGTAAGTGGTGGTTGGTCATAGTTGTTCCACCACACATGGTTGCCTTGTAGGAACCAAAAATCCTTCGGTTAGATGCACAATTTAGTTTTGAGTGTTGTCACCTTGTGTCTTGTCGACTTGTTGCTTGGGTGCTTGGGTATAGTCTTATTGTATATTTGACAGTTAATTTGGTCTCCTAGCGCGTTGGATTTTAGATTGAGTCAAAGGTCTATATATGCTATGTCGCGCCATGGTTACTATCACACATATCACCTTGTGATGACATGATTCTTGATGAGGGGATCATGGTGTGCCCTGATGAATAGATGCAAATGATAACCTAGCCAGAGTCCCGTTCTTCCTGATGTGGGCGTATTGTTCGTTGTAATTGATGTTGGTACTTGGTTCTGTAACACCTCAATGCGTTTGGTTTTGCATGCCGTAGAGGTTGCTAGTTACTGGTCGTCGAGCCGATGTGTCGGGTTGTTGATTTTGTCCTTTATCTTGTAGGATTTGTCTTGCTTGTGTCGGGCGAGTAGCCATTTTTATATGTCTATTGATTATCGCATGTTTCGTCTAGTTTCCTGATGTGCTAGTATGCTGAGTCGTTGTTGTCTGTTGCCTGCTTTGCATGCGTTATGTTCGTCGTCAAGTTGCATTGTTTAATTGTTGTCATTGTTTCCATCCTGCTTAAATAAAAAAAAATATTTGCTTTTGCATTGCGTCGCATGTAGTCGCTACGATGGGGTCGTTACAAGTGGAAAATGAAAACAAAACCTGAAGAGATGTATACATACTCGATAAAGTCAAATGAGAAAAATGTAGTATGGGAGCTATCTCTCTCTCATATTGTCGTTAAAGGGAAATACAATCTCAGGGGAAGCAACCCTTTTACATTGATTTCAAAGTGGTAGAAGTTGTAGACAGAGGAAGAGTCACATACATAAGGAGAGTTGTAGATAGGGGGAGTATTACATAATTGACTAAGGGTTTTCATCAATGAAAAAGGGGGAGATTGTTGGAAATATTTTTGTCATTGATGTCAAAGATAGGGGAGCCTAAACATGTCCAAGATAATATTACAAGCCTACACATTTCCAAGACAAATATTGCAAGATGGAGATTGTTGAAATTATTACTTTTGGATTTTCGATGGTCAGTTTGGATAACCTATCTTTGAAGGAATTTTTACCCTACATACCTAGCTCAAATTGTAGCACAATTTATATGGTTGGAAATATTATTCTGAGTCCTTTCCAATGGTATATGGAATTCCATCTAGCTCCTTAGGAATTAGGAGATATGAATTTCACATTTTTAGAGCAACCAAGCAAGAGATCAAGTCTAAGGCGCGCCAAAGGTGTTGGGATGTCTTTATGGTGTGCAAGATAAGTTTAAGGGATTTTCTTATTCTAAAGGTTGTGATGTTTCCATGTGCACTGCTATGAGGTTGTGATGTTGCCATGTGCACTACTATGAGGTTGTGATGTTGTCATGTCTGCTACTATGAGGTTGTGATTTTGTCGTCAATGGATGTTTCCATCAATGGATGTTGCTATTAGTGGATGTTTCCATCAGTGATTACATTCTTGGAATGATGCTATGAGGCTTTCTATGGTTTGAAGGACTATTTGTGGAATGAAGCATGTAGGTGAAGTCATAAGTACTCTATGTATGAAGGTATTTGGTTGGTTCCTTCATCTTGTTGAATTGGTGCTCAGTTGAGGAGATTGGTGTCTCCAATAGGTCGATGCCTACATCTTGTTGAGTTGGTTCTTAATTAAGTAGATTGGTGTCTCTAGTAGGTTGGTTCCTACAATATTTATAACAATAGGTTGGTGCCTACAAAAATTTATAAAGATAAGTTTATGGCTTTCTATCGTGCAAGGGTTTCCACGTTAACTTTGTGCATTGCAATTTGAGTTAATATGTGATTATTGTTTTTCATAATGATTGATGAATGGTTAAATAAAGTAAAAAGTATTGTATATTGATTCAACCTCCCCCACCTCTCAGTATAAGCATAATTTCAACATCAAGACCATTTGACATCACTATCTTTCTTCAACATAACTGTCAAATCTTTCAAAATTTCAGCAAAGTTAGGAATAAATCTTCTTAAAAAGTTGATTTTTCCCCAAAATGACTGAATTTATTTCTTATTTCTTGGTAGATTGATGATTTTTTTTGCTTCAACCCTATGAAGATCAATCTTCACACCCTCTTTTGAGACAATATGCCCAAGTGGTTTACCTTCCTGCATGGAAAAAAGTGATTTTTTATGATTCAATAATAAACCATACATTTTTCACTTTATGAAAGTTTGTATAAGATGCTTTAAATGATCTTCATCCAAATTTGAGAAAACAGTCAAGTCATCTAAATAAATGACATCAAATTTATCTCTTTCTCCAACAAAGTCTATGTCCATGATCCTATGAAAGGTTGCACCTACATTAATTAAACCAAAGGACATTTGATCATACATAAATGTTCACCAAGGTGTTGTAAATGCTATCAATTCTCTATCCTTTTCATGCATTGCAATCTGGTTGTAACAAGATAAACTGTCAATCATAGAAATTCGATTAGCTCCAACTACCTTTAGTAAAATATGGTCCTTTTTTGGCAATGGGTAGTTATCTTTCAATGAAGACTTATTTAGATTCCTAAAATCAACACAAAATCTAATTTCACTATTTTTCTTTCTAACATGCACTAAATTTGCAACCCAAGATGAATATCTAAGATGAACTATAATTTTGGCATCTAATAATTTCTTTAGTTCCTTTTCAATTCCTGGGAGAAGAATAGGATTTGTCTGTCTTAAATTCTGTCTAAATGGCTTAGATCCCATTTTGAGTGGAATCCTATGTTGAATTATACTGGTGTCATAAGTTTTCAGGTTCTCATATGTCCATACAAAGACTTCAACGAATTATTTAAATAAATCAACATACCCGATTTTCTGATGAGCAGGTAGAAGTTTTCAAATCTTGATACTCTTTAGTTCTTGATCAATACCAATGTTATGATCTTCTACCTCTTCAATCCGAGGATGGACATAAGGTTTTGCATCAATATCATCTTTATCAAATAATTTCTCTAGAGGGACTAATCCTTTTGGAATTTGATTGTTTCTTAATACCATCATCATATTATTAGCAATTATATTTTGCAATTTAGAATATGATTGGCAATTTTCATTAAGATGCTCATTATCATTATCATTTTCTTGATCAATATGAGTTGCAAAAAATTCATCAATCATTTCCAAAAATTTCTTAATATGTTGATC